>CM053791.1:441668035-441750535 GCA_028749045.1 Cupressus sempervirens
CTATATAATATTTTTAAAAACTGTAGTTTAATTTATTTTTTAAAGTTTCCCATCTATAATAAAGATTCTTGTTTTAAATAATTTATTAATAACAAAATAGTTGCCCATTTCCATGTTAAGGGGACAATATATATTATCTATTTGCTTTTAAAATATAATATTTTTTACACATTAATGTTTAAAGTATAAGAAAAGATTTCAAAAAAACAAAGTAAATAACTAATATCCAAGTGAAAATTTATCTTGAAGAGCAAAATATTTAGGCATGAGTTATTTTACTGACAACATTTGTGCATGGCAAGAATTGACTGACTGTACCGTCAATGAAGGCCATGTAGACAGGGCAACTTGCCCGGCTCGGTGCAAATATGTTGCATCGTAGCCGGTGCGGATGTATAGTATATCACAATAAATGTAACAGGCAGATCAAATCAAATTAAAACTTAAAAATAATTAAAACATGGAAATGACCAAAAAAAAATCTTTAGAACTTTATAAATAAAACAAAAATCAAACTAAATAAAAAAGAAATTCTAAAGCAAACGATACATGAATGCTCCAACAATATATATATATATATATATATATATATATATATATATATATATATATATATATATATATATATATATATATATATATATATATATATATATATTCTATGACCATACTATTGCCACATTGTAGCACCTTTCAGTGAGCTGCATTTCTCCTATAAGTAATTTTTGACTATAGACAAATAAAATGTCAGCAAACTAAAATATAAATTCACACAAAAAATGGATTTTGACTTGGAACATAAGCTTTGCATATTTATGCAAAAATTGGTTTTGATTGTGAATTCAATAAAAATTCTTACAAGAATTAGTTCTTTTTTGATGTGCACTTTATATGAGAAAAATCATAATAAAAAATATTAGTATAACATAATCTTAAAACCAAATTTATTTTTTAATATTTTATAATTAGTTCGTTTAATTTTTATCCAATAGTAATTTAATTCATGATATTATAATACATCATTTAAATACTAATTTTACATTACCTATTTTAATTAATTAAATAATTATCATTTAAAAAAATATTTAATTATTTATAAAAGAATAATTATTATTTTTAATTATTTTAATATTTTTTATTTTAAAACTATCTAAATTTTTTTAATTCTATGACCATACTATTGCCACGTTGTAGCACCTTTCAGCGAGCTGCATTTCTCCTATAAGTAATTTTTGGCTATAGACAAATGAAATGTCAGGAAACTAAAATATAAATTCACACAAAAACTGGATTTTGACTTAGAACATAAGCTTTTCATATTCATGCAAAATTTGATTTTGATTGTGAATTCAATAAAAATTCTTACAAGAATTAGTTCTTTTTTGATGTGCACTTTATATGAGAAAAATCATAATAAAAAATATTAGTATAACATAATCTTAAAACAAAATTAATTTTTTAATATTTTTTAATTAGTTTATTTAATTTTTATCCAATAGTAATTTAATTCACGATATTATAATACATCATTTAAATACTAATTTTACATTACCTATTTTAATTAACTAAATAATTATGAAATAATACTTATAAATAATTATCATTTAAAAAAATATTTAATTATTTATAAAAGAATAATTATTATTTTTAATTCTTTTAATATTTTTTATTTTAAAACTATCTAAATTTTTTTAATTCTATGACCATACTATTACCACGTTGTAGCACCTTTCAGCAAACTGCATTTCTCCTGTAAGTAATTTTTGGCTATAGACAAATGAAATGTCAGCAAACTAAAATATAAATTCACACAAAAACTGGATTTTGACTTGGAACATAAGCTTTTCATATTCATGCAAAATTTGGTTTTGATTGTGAATTCAATAAAAATTCTTACAAGAATTAGTTCTTTTTTGACGTACACTTTATATGGGAAAAATCATAATAAAAAATATTAGTATAACATAATCTTTAAAAAAAAAAAATTTAATATTTTATAATTAGTTTGTTTAATTTTTATCAAATAGTAATTTAATTCATGATATTATAATACATCATTTAAATACTAATTTTACATTACCTATTTTAATTAATTAAATTATTATGAAATAATACTTATAAATAATTATCATTTTAAAAAAATTTAATTATTTATAAAAGAATAAATATTATTTTTAATTCTTTTAAGATTTTTTACTTTAAAACTATCTAATTTTTTTTAATTCTATGACCATACTATTGCCACGTTGTAGCACCTTTCAGCAAGCTGCATTTCTCCTGTAAGTAATTTTTGGCTATAGACAAATGAAATGTCAACAAACTAAAATATAAATTCACACAAAAAGTGGATTTTGACTTGGAACATAAGCTTTTCATATTCATGTAAAAATTGGTTTTGATTGTGAATTCAATAAAAATTCTTACAAGAATTAGTTCTTTTTTGATGTGCACTTTATATGAGAAAAATCATAATAAAAAATATTAGTATAACATAATCTTAAAACAAAATTAATTTTTTAATATTTTATAATTAGTTTGTTTAATTTTTATCCAATAGTAATTTAATTCACGATATTATAATACATCATTTAAATACTAATTTTACATTACCTATTTTAATTAACTAAATAATTATGAAATAATACTTATTAATAATTATCATTTAAAAAAATATTTAATTATTTATAAAAGAATAATTATTATTTTTAATTCTTTTAATATTTTTTATTTTAAAACTATCTAAATTTTTTTTTAAAATAGACGTAATTCTAAATATTCAAATTTAAAAATATTATCTATAATTTTTACACATTAAACTAGAACTTTGAAAGGATCTAGTTAAAAAAACAAAGTATGAGTGAAAAAAGCATATCTTAAAGTGGCTAAAAGCATGATTTATTCATTGATTGTACTGTCAGCACATGACAGTGAGGGTAGCACGGGCGTGTAGATAGATAGTAATTTTGCACGGCTACCTGACGGTACTGCACAGTCAGGGCAGACCAGATGGGGAAGCTTGCCCAGCTCGATGCAAATATGTTGGGCAACGACTAAAGGGTAAACTATTTTGTTTACCTCAGCCACTAGCCCTAGCCTGTACCCTGCCCTACTGTTAGTGAAATGTTTGACTGAGCATGACCATAACTACCGTGATTTGCATCCCTACACGTCACCTCCCATAATTTTAACGCAGATCGAAACATCTCACGTCACCGTCCGTGTCCAAGCATCTCACCAGCAAAAGACAATAACCACATCCTACCCCCCAAATTGATGCTAATTGATGAAATGAAGCCCCATATTTAGGCATTCTATAGAAAGTGAAAAATATTTTTTGTGGTGGAAAGGATAGTAGCTTTTAAAAATTCTACACTAAGGATAAATTAAATGAAGATTTTTATTTTATTTTCCTATTTTTAGGGAGGGAATTGTTAGTGTGAGATTTTAAGTTAATTAAGAAAATATGTCAAAGTACTAAAGAGGCTAGGGGAGTGGGCATAAAATATTATACTAGCCTATTAGTTTATAACTAAAAAATAAAGAGACTAGTACTACTTTGTTTTAGAATCAATGATAACATAATTTGGTTGTTAAGCTATAGCATATTATTATTTTTACTGTGAATTATTCTTAAGCTATTGATGGCTTAGTCGAAGAATTGTATTTAGTATGGTTAGTTGGTAGATGATATAAGTTATAAACTAATTATAAGAAACAAAATCTCTCCTAGTCCCTTTCATTTGGTGTCCTCACATCAGCGTACATTCATTTATTTGTTATTCATTCTCCACTTGACTCACAAAAATTATTTCTCCATAGTTTGGTGCCACTTATTATATATTTTAATAGAATAGCAACAATTGTCTTATTGAAATGGCTATCGCTAGATCATGATTAGTTTGAAGATTAGTTTGTTCACATGCAAAAAAAAATTTTAACCGATAGAATTGAATTGAAACCTTGTTTTAGCTTGTATATTGTAGAAAACATTGCAATGTAATTTTGAATTTTTAAATTAATCTCATAAATGTTAGATTAATTTTTAAATTTTGAACTAGGTTTAAATTGACTTAATATATATTTTTTCAAACTTTTATATTAAATTTGAGATTATTTAACTATACTCAATTTTATAATTATAAAGCATTAAAGATCAATCATATTTACTAAAGAGACATTTTGAATGTTTAGATTGGATTACATTAAAATACATATTTTTACATAAAATTTTATAATATTTGTATAACTAATTCTTACAACCAAATTTTTAGAGCTTTATCTAAATGAACTTTATAAAGTAGAAAAAGAAGAAGACAATTTATCAAATAAGGTGTGATTAATCTTATTCTTATAAACTTATTCTAAGTTATAACTTATTCTTAGTATTAATCTTATTCTTAGTTATAAACTTAAATAATATTATATTTAAGAATTAGATTAAAGTTTTTTTTTTATTATAGTAAATATAAATTTTATAATATATTTAAAATAAATCTAAGAATTAGATTAAGGTTAAAGTTTTATATTATATTATATTTAAATGTAAATTATATTATATTCACTTTGGTATTGCAACATAACATAAACCTATAGGTAATAAAGTTTTGTTAACTTAATAAATCAAAAGTTTTATTTCAAAGTTACTATACATGAATGTTTTTTTGATTTCAAGTTATCCCTTCCCCATTTTGACTTTTGTTGAAAAAACAATAATTCTTGCTAAATAGGCTATGATTCCAACTATACAAATTTATGAAATAACATGACCTAATGTTTTAGTTACTAGCATTTAACACTTCTCCAATGTAGTCTTCAACCCTTATAAGTGAATGTATAGTTGATTTGAAGTTATTATGTCTCTATTTAGACTTTTTTTGCAAAGAAAACATTAATAGCTAAGTATACTATGATTCAAACTACACAACTTCATGAAATAAAAAGAGAAATTTTTTGAATTACTAAGATTGAACCTTAAATATTCTACTAACCTAGAATAGTCCATCTAGTAAAAAAATTAAATATAATTACTTTTGAAGCGTTCTTTTGATTGTTATCACACTAACCTATAAGATAAATACCTTGACTTGAGAACTTACAACTATTTATTTATACATAGTCCTAGTTAACTAGAAAAGCATTTACAAGACATTTAAATTTTTAAATGAAGATATCAAGTAAATGCATTGGAAAACTTAGAAATTAAATCGCTTCAACATTTTTGCATAACATCACTTGTTTCTTGACTCCATGTAATATTAGGTTGGTAACGAAAAATGCAAGTTCATTAACCTCTAATAGAGAATTTATAAGTAAAATAATCATTCAAACTACAAAAGAAAATTATAGTAAAACATAAAAGAAGATGGAAAATTTATATTCTCTTTTCCTAAATAAGTTAAGGTCAAGAACATCCATAATTGTAATAAAAAGCATTGTTATATGTTATATATAAAGTACCTATATAAATGATGAATCTATTGTGAATTATCAAGCTACTCCATCCAAAATGTCATTGTCAAAATGAGAAGTAATTAAACTTACACATTGAATAAGTCTCTTCCCCCCTCCCACTCAACATTGTAGTATTAAATGTATTCTAAACTATCAAAACATTGGAAAATTTAGTAAAGTATATTGATTATTTGTAATAGTGTTGATGATAACTCCCCATGCTAATTTCATTAAAACCTACATATAAACATATACTTTGGTTGTTAAAAAAATCTATAAAGTTAAGTTTTAAAATCGTAAGAAAAAATATTTAATAATGATTTTACCTTCACTAGTTTGCATTGCTTACATTGTTCTTGGCAGCTAATTAAGATCGATACAAAATGGTAGCCCATGTTGTCCACTATTATTTTCACCATCTTAACTTGCAATGACATGTATAATTAATTAGTCAACACAAATTAGTCATTCATTTAGAAGTATAATATGTAGTTAATATATTAGTAATATTGAAATTCTTAATTATCTAAAATCATTTGCTCAAACGCTTGAGTGGGGATAACACCAATAGTTGATGATGGTTGAGTTTCACAAATTGTACATGCTAATTATTTGATTAAGTATAGAAAGGATGTTAGAAGCAACAAAGAATGAAAATATTATAATTAATGAATTAACATATTTAATCATTAAATATTATCATCTATAGTTTGTATTTCATCTATTGTTGATTGGTTCAAATCAATAGAGAAGGGCAGTCGACGCTGGTGTGTATTCTCTACATCCTTCAAAGCTACAATCAAATAATTTTACACATAAATAAGAGGAAGAATTATTATTATGAAAATTACTAAAACAAATTAAAATAAATGTACTAACCATGTTCCATGATAGTAGTTGTTTCTTCTTGTATGGCTATGCTTGAATGATGTAAGATCTTCTTTTTCTTTTTCTTTCTATGAGATATGGAATGGAATTGAAATTATGTCTGCTTTACAGCTCTTTCATTTGATTCTTGATGAATATCACAACGTCTTTGGAGAAAAATATTTTTTTTGTGTAGTTTGGTTAGACTAAACCATGGTGGTATTTGTCCCATGGGCATGTTCTCAGTACTAGGGATTGTTGTAAACTTTGAAAGGGAAGACATAGATTCATGAAAATCATTTTTAAATCTCTCAAAATATTTAGTAAATATGAGTTTTACATCTTCTCCAGGTGGTAGATTTTGGAATAATAAATTCATATAATCTAAAACATTTTGATACACATCATTGGAAGGACTTGATGAATTCCAACCATCTATACAAAAATAAAAATTAAGTTAAATAAATGGAAAAAATAAATATTTTAATTGAAAATTCATGGCATTGAGAGTTACCAATTCTTTGGTCTTGAACACTTTGAACTCCAATCACTTCTTGATCTTCTAATGGATTATATGCATCTGCACTTTGAATAATAATTTATTAAGCTTAAGAATCATAAAAAATCAATAATTATTTTTAGTATGAAAGATAAATAAACATTACCAATGATATTATTCTCATGACAAGAACTCTCTCCACCATTATTACCATGATCAACCAATGGAGTAACACCTTCTGTAGTTCAATTCATTTTTTGTTAGTTCAAAGAAAACATAAACTTTGAAAATAAATCTATATAATAGTCAAATGCTAGAAGAAACTTACCAACAACTTGATCATTTTCATTTGCTTGGTTTCTCTTTATAAGATCTAAAATCTTCAACACATGCTTACATGTGTTTCCTCTTTGTGCCCATTGACAATCACATACGTGCAAATCTGGTCCAAATTTTCTAATAATGTACCACTTCATAGGATCAGATTGACTTCTTATTTTGTATATATTGGGGAGATCATAAGGATATCAATCTAAATCTGGTATTGTTTTTTATCTCTCTAGTGCAATTCTATAATATCTTTCTTTTTTAAAGCTAGCGACAAATCTAGATAACTGCAAATATCTTTTATTTTTATAAAATGGCTCTATCCTATGAAGAAGTGTATGGATAAGCCAATCCATTCTCCTTGTACATTTTTTGGCAAAATCACTTAAATAATGACTCATGATATGGAAATGATAAGACTCTATAGATGCATTAGTTTCTTGATTGGCATGCGGAAAATTTTGAAAATTTTTTGCCCGCATTGCTATACAAGAAAACATAAAAACATTTTATTAACTAAAAATAATAAATTTAATCATGTAAATACAAATATACAAAAAAAATGAAAGTACCGACAAACTTACCAATTGATACGGGTTTCATCATGGCACCAAGTTTTTAGAAAATAATCAATGAATGTTTTCTCTTCTTTGAACTCCTCCATGAATTTGTTTGATTAAGTGAATAGTGGTATTTTCATTATCACCCATTGCATGCATTATGTCACCCAATCTATCAAACATGTTTGTTCCAACATCCCTATTGCTTGCACACCTATATTAGAAAAGATAATATGAAGTTGCATACTCAAATAAGTGATGCTTGATATATGTTGATTAAATATTGACTCACCTATACACATTTTTTAGCCATGCCCTACGTACATGCCAAATACATAAAAGCACTCAGCAATTAAAAGATGATTTGTATACATTGCAAAAATTGATCAATAACATTCTAAGAAAATGAATGCAAAATTGTAGTTTATATCATAAATCATGACTAAAATTGAGTTAATTTTGGTTTAAATGTGTAAATTAAGACCAATAAAAACTTGATAGCTTCAATTTCTGCACTAGCATCATCTGTCATAAATGTGTTGACATGCCAATCATCTCTCAAATGTTTCCCTTATCTATAGATCACTGTTAACCATTCATTTATATCCTCAACTCTACTTCTCGAAGATATTTCCCATGCAACAGGCACACCAGCCTCTTGTTCATTAAAAAAAAAAATGTATATAACTCGTACTGCACATGAGTTCAACTTTAAAAAATTAATTTATTGAAATAAAACAAATGAATGAGTGAAAAATAAAATCAATAAATATAGTTAACATTTCTATACTTACACCATATTTGTTTGTTGAAAATGTCTAATCCATTGCTATAATAGAGTTATGTGAATGCTTGACCATCATTTCTCTCATCCAAGGTGTTTGGATGCCTACAATAAATGGAACATCTCCCATGGTGTTTGGTGTTTTGTAAAAAAAAAAGTTATCTTTCTCTTCTATATGCCATAAACTAACACTTTTTGGATCATCCTCATTTTTTTGTGATCGAAATGAGCGTACTCTTTTCCATGCATTTAATACATCTTTCCTTAGTAAACAAGCATCTCTCTTATTCATCATCTCTATTAGACCATGGTCTAAGTAATGTTACATTCATTTGATAGTCTTAGTGCAAAGCTAGTCCTTAGATCTCTAGAAGGGTCATTCTTTCCATGACAAAATTCACCATTAACATCTTGATGGGTAAATTCATTATATGTGATAATAGCAACCTATGGTCTACCATACATAACTCTAACATAAAAGTGGGTTTGGCAACCTCTTTTTTGTATAAACTTTCGATTTCTTTTCACCTTTTTAATGTCTTTAGGTTTTCTTCTATTATCCTTGGGCCCAAAAGCACAATGATATCTATTTAAGGACATGTAGAAAACAATATATTAATCAACATGATAAATTATATATATATATATATATATATATATATATATATATATATATATATATATATATATATATATATATGACATGCTTAATTATGTGAAAAATGTTAAGCATACCTTGAATACATTATGGTACTATGGTCAGTAGGGTTTTCCAATTTGGGATCTCTATGAGCTTTACGTAGAAATGTTGTCTCTATGCCATCTTACAATATACCTTCTTCTTTGATAAAGTGAGAAAGTCTCCCAAGAGGGATAGCAGAACATAAGTCAAGCTCTTGGATATTTTCATTTCCGATAAGTTTTCATTCAAGATCATTTATTGAAAAAAGATTTCCTTTTTTTGGAATGTCTTGAACATCTAATCAAATGAGTGATTCCCATTTCAATCCCTTACTCATTCTATACAATATTTGGCTAATTAGTAACCCTCTATCATGTTAAAATATGCATGAAAAATATATTTATTCTATACATTTATGCTAATTAGTAACCTAACACACACACACACACACACACACACACACACACACACACACACACAGAAAGAGAGAGAGAGTGTGTGATTAGGGGAGATATCTAGGGAGAATGGAAAGGCGTGTGTGTGTGTGTGTGGGAGAGAGGGAGATATTAGAGGGTGTATCTATAGAGAAATGAGGGATAGAGAGGTAATAGGGGCATATCTAGAAAGAAATTAGCGAGTGTATCTTGAGAGAGGGGAGGGAGATTATGGAGCATATCCTAGAGGGAGGGAGGGAGGGAGGGGTGGGGGCCAGGAGAGAGAGAGAGAGAGAGAGAGAGAGAGAGAGGGTGGTTAAAAGAGGAAGATATGGTGAGAGTAGGTAGGGGAGAGAGTGTTAGAGAGTAATTAGGGGAAGAGAGATAAATAGAATGAAACATTAGTTACTAATCTCAACCCCCATCTTATACATAATTGATACCATTTGTTAAAAAATATTAATTTCTAACAATATTACTAAATAAAACTATATAGCTATAAGACCAATTTAACACTTACACTTAACCCAACTGACATAAGCAAACAAATTGAAAAATTTCAAAGTTCTATCTTCAATATAATATTTATTAGTTAAGTTATTCAAATTTATTAAATTAAATAGTTTTAAATTGTAAGTCATAAAGAAATATAAATAACTGTACATATTTAAAAGTAAACACAGATGTATTTCGATTAAAAGGAGAAGGTTCATTAATATTTCAAAATTGTGAACAATGGAATAATGAATTAGAATTAAATCTTTATAAAAATTTGTGGGTTAGGGTCATGATTGAGGTTCAATTAGGGCTACGGATTAACTAGATTATGGTCAAGTTTTGATAAAGTTTATGGTTATAAATCTTTATAAAAAAAAATTAGTTGATACATAAAAAGTACGAATATAATTTTATTCCTATTATGTCTCATCTATAGCACTAAACCCTAGAGAGTTTTTCTTTGAAAAAAAATAAACTCATTTTTTCCACCTTCAACTTATATCAATTTTTTTCTTTGCTATAGATATAAGGATTTTAACAATCCAAAGGGATTAGGATACTACAATAATCTCATCAATGAACTTATTCTCCATGGTAGTTGACACATGAAAAGAACCTAGGGAAACAATTTCATAGTAAACAATAGCAACTAACCATATGAATGAGTGTGTGTGTCACTAATAAAAAAACTTGACTGAGATGTCAATAGTAAATTCATAGACACTAGACCATTTACTTTTCAAAAATATTTATCTCATAGCTTAGAGAAATATTATGAGGTCATTTGAGTTTAAAACATAATTAGAATTTCCACTTTCAAATATGAAATAGGAGTTTTTAATAAGATTCAGTGGTATCAGAGCCTAGTTTCTTTGCCAGCCTATGGAGATGTTATGCGATTAAGTCAAATAGATCAACGCGCTCTTGAAAGAGAACGAAAGAAGGCAAAAACAAATTTATCAAGGATAGGACCCAGTGGTAATAAGAAGGACAAGGATGAACAACCTTCATTAATTCATACACAACCTTCATTCATTCATACCCAAACAGGTCCTTAGTAATGGAGGTGAAGAACTAAGGCTTGCAAAAAGAAATGTCGATGCCAACATGGAGTCTTATATGAAGATTGATCCAAAAATAAGACAACAACTCCCATTTATCCAGTTTCACAACTTAAAGAATGGATCAACGAGAAGTCAAACAAACCATTTTTTCAACAAGGATTTGAAGAATAGGATGTCTAGGTTGACACTACCAACAATTGATGGTATAGAAAAAGGTTCAGCACAAGCATGGATCCAAAAGTTAGACATTAATATTAATATGGCTGGCATTGATATAGTTGGATATTAATATATATTAATATAGTTGACATTGGTATACTCACAGCATATTTGTTTGTTGAAAAAGTGGAATCCAGTGCTATAATAGAGTTATGTGAATATCTCACCATCATCTCTCGCATCCATGGTATTTGAATACCTATAATAAATGGAATATTTTCTCCACTATTGGGTGTTTTATAGTAGAAGAAGTTGTTTTTCTCCTCTACGTGCCATAAACTTACACTTTGGCATCATTTTCATTTTTTTGTGATTAAAGGGAACACACCCTTTTCAATGCATTCATTACATCTTTTCTTAGCAGAAATGTGTCTCTGTTATTCATTAACTTCATAACCAAGATCCAAATAATGTTGCTCATATATTGTGGAAACTCCCACACCCATCAATAACAATGACTCAATATAAGATTTATATTCATTTGACAATCTTGGTGTAATCGTACTCCTTGGATCACCATAAATGTGTTATGTATGTACATTAATTTAAACTTATAATAATTTTGAATGAACTTGAGTACAACTAACATGGGATGTAATCTCAATGGGATAGTTTTGAGATGACCAAGAGAGGCAAGAATAATGACAAAAGGAAAGAATTGTATTGACATCAATGACAAGACATCTCCAAATATGTGATAAAAATCTCTAAACTACACATAATTTACACAATATTTTCTTCTCCAAGTATGTTATCTTTTTCAATTCATCTTGTCTAATTTTATCATCCATTGGGTGAGAAGATTTAGGTGATAATCCAAGAGGAGCAAAAAATGGAGAGTAGTGTTGATTTCCTCCAAAAAAATCATTTTCTGAGGTAGTTCCATCAATATCTTCATGAATTATGTGAGATGTCAAAGTTTCAAACCCACGTTGCCTCAATAATCTATCATTTATCATCTCATCCATGCTTTTATCTTTGCTTCCAATGAATAACATATCTTGCTCAAAAAGTGAGGAGGGCCTAGGTATGTTCAATTTACTAAGATTGCTAGGAGGATTAAACTCAATTTCCATTTTTTCTTTAGGTGTTTGATCAAAGATAGGTTCTTTGCCTTTATGTGTTTGATGAGTTGGAACTAAGGGTAATTGACCAAAGTTAACTTGAGGTTGTTTACCATGGCAAGTTTGCAAGTTTTGATGTTGGTGACAAGATAAGACAAGACTTACTAACTCAAAGATAGCTATGATGCAAGGATCCAAAGTGACAAAAATTTTAAACACTCAAGATTAGGTCCATAATGGTCAAACCAACTCAAGAATGACAAAAAAATAGTTACCTTAGAGGGAAAATGATGATTGATGAATTGTCCTTTTTTAACCAACTAAGATCAATTTCAAATTTATAAATAATAATCAGACACATAGAACAACAATCAGGGATTTCAAAAAAATGTCTACAATCAATGGGCAAGGGACAAAGCAACTTTGCACATGAACAAAAATAGTTTCATAGTATGAATCTAATCCCTAGAACCACTACTATGTATGTTCTCAAAATATTTTTCAATCATGCACATAGTCTTAGAAAAAAAAAATTGGTAGCACTAAGGTTCTTAGTAATGGTCAACTCTGTAGCTTTTGCAATCTAGAGTGGGCAAAATCCAATCCTGGCATACCAGGGTTTTGACCTATTTCGAGAATTTAATCAATCAGAGATATTGAGGAGATCTGACAACCCAACAAAAGACTACACCCATGGGAATTTCCCCCACAAAGACATTTATATAGCAGTTGCTACTATTACGTCAAAAATGGCTATTACCGCTTGAGGTACCACCCATGTGGTTGACCCAATAAAGGGAATGTCCACTCTAGTTTAACCCTCTCTAATCAAGGAAGACTCACAAAGTTGTACCACATGGTGACTTAGTTTGGATTCAAGGGTTCCAAGTTTCTGATGTGCCCAAAAGGGAACAGAGCATACTCCTCTAGCCTCTTCACCTTACCTAAACATAGCAAACAAGATTCTTTGACACACTAATTTGAAATCATCTCACTAACTTTTTGAAAAATCCAACAACAAACGCCAGTAGTCTCAAAAGAGAAAGTACTAATGGATGTTGAGGAAAAACCCAAGTAGAATAGTGAGACAATGACAAATATCCTTCCCTACCTATAAGAGAATCCATTGTCAAGAGGAGCTTTGCATGTAAAGCAAGCAAATGAAGCTCAATCTCTCAAGATTTTCCAAATAGTGTTCATAGGGCTTAATTACTATGTGAAACATATATGCGTGAAAGCAAATCTAGATCCAATTTTAAAGCACCAAATGAAGTGTAAATCTATGAAAGTATGTAAAAGCACTCAAGCCAAACACATGAGATGTTCATTTTAGTTCCAAATCCAAATGTTATAGAGATTCAACAAAATACCTAGTAATCCTTGCAACGCATTTTTCTCTGTTGTACCTTTTGTTTATGCTTGAACACTCTCTCACAAAAAATAAAGTAACAAGCAAAACAAGCAAACACAAGATATGCAATATATATATACCAAAGTAAAGAGGCATTCCCAAATTAGGGGGGAAATGAAAAGGTGTGACCCACATAAGAGAATGTGCAATTAGCATTTAATTAAGAGATGTGGAGTGTAAAACTCCATAAAAATTATAAGATGAGGGGTTTTTTATTTAATGTAAATGTAAAATAATTTCTTTTCTTAAAAAATAAAGTGTGTGACATTTATTTAATTATTATTTTTAAAATAATAATTTTTGCACATAAAATTAAGTGACGAGGGTTTTATTTAATCAAAAGGGAGCAAATTCCTTTAATTAAATAATACAAAAATAAAGATGATCCAACCATTTATTTAAAATTAATTACATAAATTAACTCCAATTTAATCAAGGAAATTGATGTAAAATAATCATGATTATTTAAATAATTCAAATAATTTAATTTCATCAAAGGAAAAAGGTGATGTAAATATCGATTCAAGCTTGAAATAAATTATGAAACCAGGGCACATACTCAAGATGACCATTTTAGAGTGCATACAATAGGATGTTGATTCTTAGTTGTTTGTTAGTTGCTAATTTATAATGTTTTATCCTTGTAATAGGTTCTTTAGTGGAGTTCTAGATCCCTCTCAAAATCTATTTGTAAAGGGATTGAGGTCCCTTTAAACCTATTTTCCCGTAATAAAAAATATGGAATATCATCTTCATAAGCATTTAACAACTACGAGATGAGATCTTTCTCATCTATATAAAGGATAAGAACAAAAAAGTATATTCTTTAATACTAACTTGTCAATAATGATTAAGCCCCAAAAATGCCCTTTATAGAATTTAATATATGAACTCAACATTTATGAGTCCTACTATATCCTTGTAAATTTGTAGTATTTTATCTTAGAGATTCTTAGTCAACTTTTAACACTTTAAAGCATAGAGTGTATATATATATATATATAAGAAACTCAAAAAAGAATTATGTTTAGAATGTCATGTACCTATAAGTATGGCAAAGAAAATCATTACAACTTACAAATTTTGAAACGTGTCATTCTAATTTACATTAAAGTTTTTGAATCAGAGATCAAGCCAAAATCTCATGATAGATAAGTTCAGAGATCACTTATCAACAACTTGAGATAATAAAAATGATCAAAATAATTTAAATAGTTTATTAAAATTGAATTCAATTTTCAAATACAACAATACTTTCTTTGCTTGGTATTTTAATTTGAATTCTTTTCTTTCAATTAAATTATAAATTTGATAATAATATAGATAGTCATAATTACATTAATAATTATCTTTTGATATTACACTTTCAAAAATTTAATACAATCTTCAACATATATTACAATTTAATAATTTTGACATAATCTTCAACAATGAATAAAAATTTTCAACATATAATATATTAATTTTCTATTTATTATTTTATGTAAAAAGTATAAATATACATAATTATATATTAATTGTAATTGGAATATCAAAAGTTATAGAAACTTAATCAGCTATTTGTAAAATTAAATAATCTATTTTCCAATATTGGGATCTAATTTAAATGTTGGTGGTTTGTTCTAATCTATCATATCATAATTATTTAGGTTTTTCTTTATTTTTGCACAATATTTTAAACAAATAGAAGGTGACTTGTGAAGGTGTTGAAAAGGAAACTTTGGAACTTTTATGACCTTGAGTTTTATGAAGATGCTAAGAGATTTGTATGTGGGATAATCTTTGTAAACATGGATTTCAAGGCCCCCCCTTATTGTGTTTTTACGATGGTGAGAGATTTAAGGGTGGAG
Organism: Cupressus sempervirens; assembly: GCA_028749045.1. Classification (NCBI taxonomy): domain Eukaryota; kingdom Viridiplantae; phylum Streptophyta; class Pinopsida; order Cupressales; family Cupressaceae; genus Cupressus; species Cupressus sempervirens. Next base: position 441,683,746 of record CM053791.1, read on the forward strand.
GGTCTTATGACCAAGCTATTAAGAAGAATCATAACACTAGACAAGAGGAGATCTTTATGCTGTCCCAGATCCAAGAGTGGAAGACTATCATTTGGATGGAAGGCCCACTTAGTTGGACCACGTGGGTGGATGCATACTCTAATACTCTACACTAGTTCTATTTCTTTCTTTGGGCTATTGTTGTATATGATCTATTCTAGTTGTACTCGTACCACTTTAGTGTCGGAGTGAGGCTATGCCTCTATTTTGGCTCTCTGTGATTGTATATTTTTTTGATCTCTCTATAGTTAATAGAAAAAAGAAGAATATTCACAGCTAATTGGTTGTCATTGAAAGGATTAATCACTAGGTGATTGCATCAAATATAACAAGGGTCATGCATGCCTTCAGTAAAGTAATAGATATAATTTAAATTTAGTTTATGTGTAAGAAAAATACTTTTTTATTTTTATTTAAAAAATTTATTATAAGTTTGATTTAATGTATTTTAATCAACATTGAATAAAGTATAGGTATATTATGACCTATAAGTAATATAACTAACAATCTCGATATTCAAAATGCTAGCTTAATTTTTGTAATGTAGATATTACTAAGTGTATATAGTAATCTTAATTATATTTTTAAAATAAGATTCAAATTCTTTAAATTAGAAACACTTTAATGTTAATTTCATTTAAAAATTATTTAGTATAAAATATATCTTAATATTCATATTATTAAATTTTTTAATTTCATATATAACAAATACATTATAGTGACTATAAAATTACTTTTAAATTTATCAATTTAAATATAAATAATAATTAATTTTATAATTAAAAGTAAATAGTAGTGAATAATTTTACTTTTTTTTTTCATTTTAAACATAAGTATTTACAATGTTTAATATGAAAACCATTTGTAATTGTTAATTTTTTGAAAAAAATAATATATAAAAATTGAAAAGTTAAAAAATTGTCATATAGCTTTTTAAAATATAATATTTATATAAAACATCAATGTTTAATATGAAAACCATTTGTAATTGTAAATTTTTTAGAAAAATAATATATAAAAATTGAAAAGTTAAAAAATTTTCATATAGCTTTTTAAAATATAATATTTATAATAAACATCAACGTTTAATGTGAAAACCATTTGTAATTGTTAATTTTTTAGAAAAATAAGATATAAAAATTGAAAAGTTAAAACATTGTCATATAGCTTTCAAAAATATAATATTTATATAAAACATCAAATAAAATGAATTGTAATTGTAATTGGTAGAATTAGAGGGCATTTAATAAGTGTCATCACAATAGTAATTATTGGACAAGTAAAATTTATATTTTAGATAAATTGAAAGCTTTTTTTTTTTGTCTTCAATGTTAATTGTATGCACCAATTCTAATCAATTATCTGACAAATCTGACATGGAAGAGAAAGTCTTGATCAACACAAATTATGTTCTATCATTTAATTTATAATATTCCATATCTAATTTATAATATTCCTTCTTATTCATTTCTTACATTGCCATAACTTAGAAATATAGATTATTTAATTTCTTCTTTACTAATTATATGATTTAGAAAAGTATAAATCAATTCTTGTTGTTGAACAAAAATGAAATTTTCTTCAACTTAGAAATTTAATAATAATTAGAAAAAATCAGAAATCTAGCATTAACCAGAAACAATAAAAAATTTAGTAGTAATGAGAAACAATTAGAAATTTAATAATAATTAGAAACAATTAGAAATTCAATAGCAATTATATATGTAAAACTATTGAGGTTACATATTGTAACTTCTTGCAACACTATCCATGCAGTGTCAGAGTTTCAATTTCATATTGATTCCAACTAATATTCATCTTACTTTATTATGGCTATAAATGTCATAAACCTCATTTCATTGAAAGTATTACTATTTTCATCGTGGGAATACTAAAACTCACTGGAGATATTATAGTTGTAGTTGTTGGAGGATAGTTTCACAAATGGCCATCTATGCTCAGGACCTTGCCTTTAAGTGTATGTACATTGTTTATTGATTTAAGCACACGCAAATCAACCAGATAAAACAAACAACAATAGGGAGAGACAAGACTATTATGATGGTGAGAGATTTGAGGGTGGAGAGTTTTGGGACTCCTACACAATTACAGAATATTTCGGCATTCATTTTTCTTTTAAAACGTAAATAGAGTAGAAAATCTAAGGAAAACTGAGCAGCAGAGGAGTACTTACATACCTTTTTCCTGGTGAAGAGTGGGGAGGCAGATGGTTCGCCAGTCACAGCTACTGATTACAGAAGATCCAAGTGAAGGTTACAGATTTAACAACCAAAACAATATGTTCCAGTAAGGAAAGGAAGAACAAACTTATTAATGTTTTTGTGATTAAATTAAGCTCCCACTTATTTTGCTATGAAAGCATAGAAGCTTCCTGCTTATTTTTGGAGAAAGTGGATGTGTCATTTATTTCATGACATTGAATTTTGGTGTGTCTTGCGGCCATTGCAAAGATGTGGAGATTCGATCTGCGTTGAAATAAATTGCCAAGTTAGCAATGCCTTTCATTTATGAGATAAGTTGTAAGCAGTTGGCAATCATGTATCATAGGATCTTCTGAATCGTAGGAGGTGATGTGCAGGGCTACAGATCATGGTCATGCTTAGTTAGACATTTCACTAGTTGTAGGGTAGGGTACAAGCTAGGGCTAGCGGCTGGGGTAAACAAAATAGTTTACCCTTTAGTCGTTGCCAATATGTTGCACCATAGCCGGTGCCTGAAGATTTGGGGCTGACCAATGTTCTGACATGTGCCAGAACCCGCCCTATTAGTGCCCATATTTTTTATTAGGGAGTAGACCTAAAAAATAATAATGAAAGGGACAAACCATTAAACATTCCTTCCTCTTCACCAACCACCATCATTGCTATTGCATTGGGAAGAGTTGCCACCTAGTGGGGAGGGTTGGTAAAAGACTTAAATTTTGTTTTTTTCTATATTTTTCCATGTCTTAGCAAAGCAAGAATTATGGCCATTCGAATTGTTGTATAAGACACAAATTTTATGCTTGGAGTCTTAGAAAAAGGTGACCCCATGTGGAAGGGAGAAGGGCCCACATTCCAAGGCCATGAAATTTTCTTGGAAAGATATAAGGGGCTTTGAAAATGGCTAAGATGGGAGACATATGTAGTTTAGTTAAAAGAAAATTAAGAGGGTGAATAAATTAATTGGTTCAAAATATTAGTAGTTTAGTTAGAATTAATGTTAATAATTGTAGAAGATATGTTTTAAAAAATAAATAAATCACAAACTAGTTAGTGGTTACTATTAAAAATGAGTTGGTAGTTAATATGATTTTCATGTTAATTAGTTAGTAGATTAATAGGTGTCTAGGGGTAGTTAAGAAAGTATGAATGTTTTTATTTTAAATCATTTATTTTAATGATAGAGAGAGGAGTTGATAAGTTAGTAAGAGGGAGGTGTAGAGTAGTATCTTTATAATATCATATATTGAGAAAACTAAATTGTAAATACTATGGAAATTGAATTTGAGTTAATAATTGTAAAAATAGAATAAAAATAGACTAGGATTTAATTAAACCACAAATCTATCTTTCGTGTTATCATTTTAAGATGATATGGGTTAAGTAATTTAAGTATGTATTAAAAGCATAATTGGCTTTAGCATAATAAATGTATTTGATTATTAAAAATATATGTTTGTATTTAATTGTTTCTCTTTGTAAATTTTTGTATCAAACTCAACCTTAGGTATGGTTGATGTTAAACAACTTGGAGAGATTTTTTAGTGGTTATTTAGGATAGCTAGCTGGTTAGTGAGGGGTTAGTATTATTATAAAAAAAATTTAAAAGAAACATATATTTGTCTAATGCAAGATTCCCTATATTAAATAATATATATACGAATAATTCATGCATATTTATATATATGCATAGAAACCTTGTATAATTAGTTCATCCTATAATATTAGCAACATTCATTTCAAGTAGGGTGTGTTGAAGTCTGTTATCATCATTAATAATGAGTGATCATTGAATGTATAATGCTTACTATATGTTATGTGATGGTTGATACATCATGAATAATTATCAAATGTATCTATAAATATAAAGCATGACATCTGATGGAATTGTTTAGAAAACATTTTAATGATAATTAGTATGATATTTAGCCTACCTGATACATATACTAGGTACAAACATATTATATTTATATCAAGAAGATCAAGATTGATCATATTTGTAATATATATATGATATACTACACTAAGAAATTTATGGGTATGTACTACCTCGTCCTCTAATGGAAGTGAGTATTGGTGAGTGGCTTCATGCAAATACCTCCCACTATTCAGGATGCACCTTTCATCTAACCTTTTTAACTAACTAGGAAATATCTATGAAATCTTGGATCAACTTATAAACATATGGTCCTAAATTATATTTATCAGTGACACCTAGAGCATAGTTGATATAATGGACGTAAGCATGACAACAATTCAACTATGTGTGTTGATCTTCTAAAATGCAACCATTCTAAATTCAATGTATTGTCTATTCAATAATAATTCATCATATCAATGTCCGTTTGCTAAGTATTTTTATATAATAAAATGTAAATATAAATTAATTAATTAATTATTTTATATAAAAAAATTATGGTTTCTTTTTTTTGCCTTGTAAAAATTAGGGCATGACAAAAAACTTTGAAATATTTGACATTTGGTACATAGCCATACCACAATTCAAAAGGGGTTTTTTTTGTACGTTTCTTGACTTGAACTCAGTTAAGTGTATAAACAAAAACACTTATAGCCCCTCTCCAATACCTTTGTGAATGATTATTTTCCATCATTAGTGATCTTGCATTATCCATGATTGAGTCATTCCTTCTTTAAGATATCCCATTTTGTGGTGGAGTCATTGGTGCAAACATTTGTTTTTTGATTCCTTTGTCATTGCAAAATGTATTAAATTCCTCTAACATGAACTCACCTCATCTATTTGATCTCAACTATTTCAGAATATTACCTATTTCCTTTTCTACTCTAACCAAATACCACTTAAACATTTGAAAAGCATCAAAATTTTCTTTGAGAAACATCATAGTCATCATTCTAGAGAAATAATCAACAAATAGTATAAAATACTTGTCACCATAATAACTTTGCGCTCTAATAGGACCACATAAATCAATTTAAACCAACTCCAAAATATCATCAGAAGAATATGTGTTTCTCTTGAAACTATACTTTTTTTCATTTTTCCCATTTGACATTGTTTACACATCACTTTATCAAGTGGTGGAGCTCAATATTTTATAAATATTTTCCTCCTTTTATTTTCTTTGATTATAATGGATCTTCTTGAGTTACTCTTCATGTTGCAAATTACTTATTATTTTTTATAGCCCGAGTTGATTATATGGTTGATCAAATAAAAGAATCACTTATTGCCTCTTTGTATGCTTGTAGGAAATCATAATTTGATATCAAGATCAAAGGATCTTGTATCATAATGTATCTCTAGGGCTTACTCATCACATGGAAATCCCCATCAATGGATCCTAATTTTGATTTTCTTCAAACTCTGTGAGATATGTGAATTTTGAACATATCATTATAGCTACAGTAATGAAGCCTTAATACCGATGTATGTTATTGCGATAACAAGGTCATTTTCAAAAGTTGGGTGAGATATCATTATAGCATATAGTGACCAAGTTTATCACTATGTGAAGAGGATACATTGTTAAGATAGTGATGAGCGATAAAGAGAGATTTATTTCTATGACCTTTAGCAATAATCAGGAACCAAAGAAATGAGGTTTTGGTTTTAGTGATTAGCGATATCACTATATCATATAGCAATCAAGTTCATCGGTGACCAAGGAAAAGGAGTTTATGTTTTGATGATTAGTGATGAAGTTAGTTGATTGCTATGTTCTAAAACAATAAAGTAATAAGATTTTAAAAAGGGATCACTATGTACTATAGTGATAGATCAAGAGTGATCATAGATCGTAGTTGGAGTAATAGAGACATAGCGATGAGTGATGAGCTTTTGCATATCACTATGTGCTATAGTGAAGGTATGAGAACCTGCAATGAAAACTAAATCTTGTGATCACTATGCTCTATAGAGATATCATCCATTGGAGGTGGTAGATAAGAGGTTTTCCACATGAAATATTGTTCTAACATCACCACCAATCACTAAATTAATAAACTAAACAATAGCTAAACTAACCTAGCTCCCTTATATTCACATGCTATTAGTCTTCTCCTAGCACTAATTATTTAAAAAAATCTTTATTTAATTAATTTAAAGAAAACCTTGCCTAAGAAAACCTCCATATAATAATAAATCAAGTTCACTAACTCCAAAACATATTATTAAATTCTTTAAGAAAAATTCATAAAAAATAACACTAACTTAACTAACTAACATTTCTTTACACCCTAGCTACCCCCATGGCCACTTGGCCAAGTGGTATTAAAATGAAGAAACCTCCAATATAATGACATTAAGAACACCATTAGTGCCCAAAAAATTGGGTTTCTCCTGTTGACATTTAGGTAAATTTTTCTACCAGTGACTCAACACTTAGTCAATTGGTTACATTGCTACCGAGCTCTACAATTTCTACTGAGCTTATCATTCAATTTGTAGTGTTACCAAGTGATTTAGTTTTTCTCAAGCCAAGTAGTCAGAATATAGTATCTATTGAGCACCTAAGTCAGTTTGCAGTGTTTCTCGAGCTACATAGTGTTTACTGAGCTTCATAAATAATGTATGGTGCAAACCAAGCATAGCAAAGGCTACCATGCTATTCAATGGAAGTAGAGAAGATCATAGTGTTAACTGAGATATGGTATGTTTACCAAGTTATATGATGTCTACCAAGCTCACTAGGTTAACGAAGTGGATCTAGTGTTGACTGAGTCATGCAGTTTCAACCAAGTGATCTAGTTGCTATTGAGTTTATCAGTGTCCATCAAGTCACATAGTGTTGACCAAGTTCAAGCTACTTGGAAGTAATTAGTATGGATCAAGATTAAATTTCAACTGAGTGCCAAAGATTACTGAGTGTTGATAGTGTTTGTTGTGTATCAAAACATCATCGAGTTTGTCTTCAAAACCTAAGTTACAATAGTTGAGCTAACTTTTTGAATTATGATGAAATTGGTATTATAGCCGACTCCAATAAGTTATGGTTTGGATTGGTATATACGTAATGCATTGTATCATATCCAAGTATGGAATGTGAAGAGTATATGATAAGAAGAAGTGTCAATTAAAGAAGGCTACAAGTAGTATAAGGGACAATAGATATTTATCTATCATAGTCAAGTGATCATTATAATACAAGGAATCTCATCCAACAAATCAAAGTTGCAGACTAGATATCAGCCACTAATTCATTCTAACTACTGTATCAGTAATATCCTTTAATAGGGTAGACTTAACACTCTTTGTTAAATATCTTAACCAAGTGCATACTTCATTGTATGTTTGTAAATCCTTTAACAAGGTGGACCTCATAGTCCTTATTGCTCCTAATAGGGAAGATCACTAGAAGTGGTCAATTGTAAGCCTTAATAGGTTAATTTTATACTACAGTACTAAAGCTTGTGGGTTTCATCCCCACCCCAATTTTACTTTCTAATTGGAAGGTGTAAGAATTTGCCTAAGGGAAAAATTCACCCAAGAACTAAGAACTCAAACACAAGCACACAGTAGACCAAAGAGAGAGAGAGTATGATCAAAATGATGATATATTCAATATGCCATGATAAGTGTGCACTAGGAGTGCCTGAATATAAAGGCCTCTGAGATACATCTAGAATGCCTTGTAATCAACACTATGATGTGTCATACAACTAGGCACATGTCCACTAGATATGGGTTATCCTCCATTAAGCACGAAAGTATGTGTGATGATGAGAGGATAAGCCTACAAGGGTGTGACACGCAAATCAGTGTTGTAGACACCATGTGCTAAAATAGAGTTGTGTACTCCTATGTTGTCTACATGACAACTCAAAAAGGTGTGCAAACTCCTAAGTGTCTCACAAATAAAAATAATAAACTAATGCATTAACCTAAGTAAACTTAAGTAAGTGAAAATAGTGAATACGTATTTATACCAACACAACCCCCCTGCCCCCCTTAAGTGCAAATTAGGGGAATGCCCTTAAGCTTACAAAACTAGGATGAAGATGTAGAATGGGTCCCGGCTACTAGGCCATGTTAGGTACCCATGTACATAATGAAGATGCAATCTCTCATAAAGCGAGGAAAGAGGAAAAACCTCATAAATAAGGATGCATCGATGGATGGAGTAATCAAGACCCCCCCATTATGACATACATCTAGTATATACAAAAGAGAAAGATGAGAGAAGGAAGAGAGACAGAATAGGCTCCCCCCCCAAAAGAAGAATGCCAACAAGTGAAAGCTGCTCCAGTGAAGAAGTTGGTCCAAGAATGCAGAATGGTGTTCCTCCCCTTAGGAAGAAACAAGGCCAAAGGTACACTCCTGAAGAGGTATGTTGGCCTTGAAACCTACTCAAGTATCCCTGTAGTGATGTTGAAGTTCACCCCTTCCAACTATGCTGAAAAGAATGAATGTAGATCTGGCAAGGATGTATGTTGAACCTGTTCCACTGAACCATCTGTCTCTTCAATTGACAAAGAGATCTCCACTAATTGCTATTCATAAGGATCCAAAATCATGCCAACTTGTGTAGATTGATCATGTAGAGAATGGACATGAGGGTCAGAGTGAGCCCTCACAACAACTGTAGAAGGATCACCTTCATCAATGAGAAGATGTAAGTCCTCAAGTCTATCTCCCAAGTCAACTAAAGTTGGAGGTGGAAGATGAGATGTACCATGTTGTTATGGACCTTTCACTGTGGCAATGTAAGCATGTGGACTAGACTGATGTGACCTCTTACTGCAACTATCGATAGAACCCCATGTGTCTAAACCTATTGAAGCACTATCGTTGGTGTCACTATTAGTTTCCACTGTGTATGATGTGTGAAGAGGAGTAGAGGATAAGCTAGGTGAACTTTCCTCAAAGTGAACATCCTTCTCCACAAAGATATCGTGAGTCTCTAGATCCATAAGTCTATAAGCCTTTGCATTATCTTCATAACCAATGAAGGTACAAGGCCTAGGTGTCGGTGTCTTGCAACTCCTAGAGGATAGGTTTGCCCATGATAAACAACCGAAGACTCTAAGGTGACTCACAATCAGTTTTCTACCGCACCATGCCTCAAAAGGAGCCTTTCCATCTAAGGCTGGATGAGGAGACTTGTTAAGTATGTGAGTAGCACTACTAATGGCTTCAACTTCAAGTGTAGGATCAAGAGATTTGGCCTTTATCATGCAACTTGCCATGGTCTTGAGAGTCCAAATCCTCATAGCTGCAACATCTATCTTGTGCAAACTGAATGCTGGTGAGTTTTGAAGATCAATCCCCTCAATTCTGCAAAAGTTCTTAAGTCTTCTATCTACATATCTGTTCTCATTGTCCACCCTTAGTACCTTGATGGTTTTCCTTGACTTGTGTTCAACATGAGTCTTAAAGTCTTGAAGCTTATGAACCAATTCATTCTTGTGATGAAGGAAGAAGACCCAAGTGAATCTTGAAAAGTCATCAACAAATGTGAGTATGTAGCGGCCTTGGCTGACTAAAGTCACTGCAAAGGATCCCGCTAAAACCATGTGAACTAGTTGAGGAACAAATGGAGCTTGAGAAGACTTCCCTTTATCATAATTCTTCTTGAGATTCATATTCACTAAAAAAGATGAACATTCTCCCTTAGAAAAGTTGATATTAGGTAGACCTTTGACCATGTGTTTAGAGAAAAGTTATTGAAGAGAGCGAAAGTCAAGGTGACCAAACCCCTCATGCCATAAGTTGAAGTTTGAAGTAGAGTGAGTCAACAAGGCTTGAGAAGGACTCTTAGGTGCAAAGTAGGAGAAGGAATAAAGCCTCTTGTCATCATTGACTTTCCCCACTACAACCAATGAATCATCTCGAAGACTTCGCACCGTCACTGAATCTGGAAGGAACTCAACTTTGTAACCATCTCCAAGGTGAGTGATTTAGTAAACTGAAAGGAGATTGGAGCTAAGATTTGGAATGTAGAGAACATCTTTGAATTCCCCATTTTCCATTTCTACATGTCCTTTCCCTTCAACTTCCATCTTATCATCATATCCCATGAAGATGTGTGGTACCTTTGACTACTCCAATGAAGCGAAGTGTTCCTTTGAAGAACCCATATGGTAAGAGGCACTTGAGTCTAGTATCCATTTTGAAGAAGAACTTGTGTTAGCCATAAGTGCTTGCCCTTTACCCTTTGAAGAGGTTGGAGTTGAATCCTTGGAAGTACTTGGCACTTGAATCTTGTTCTTCTTGAGTAGATTTTCTAACTCATCGATTCTTTCTGTCTTGCAGTGATGCTCATCATGATTTGGCTTTTTGCAGTATGCACAAAATAGTTTGTCCTTCTTTTCATTACTTCCCTTCTTATTTGAAGAAGAATTGCCTTGTTGAGAGGAGGATTGTTGTGTCTCACATTGTGTTTTCTTCTTCCACTGTTTCTTCTTGTTGTTTATTTTTCCTCCTTGACTTGATTTGTGCTCATCACTAGCCACCAAGGCTTTGGTCTTTGATGACTTGAGAAGTCCAAAATCTACCAAGTGAGATTGTTCAACAATCAACATATCTGCAAATGCATCAAAGGAAGGCTTTTGGTAAGAAAATTCCATGGTCAACCTATAAGTATTAAAACTCGAAACAAATTTGGCATACTCAGAAGGTAGCCTCTTCAGGATATGATGAATCAATCTGTCATCCTTCATGGAATTTCCACAATCTTTCAGAAGTGCCCTATACTCATTGACTTTAATGATGTAATCCTAAATTGTGTCAAAATTCTTAGGATCCAAAAGAAGTAGATCATCCTCAATCTGAAATCCCTTTTCTTCATCCAACTTACCATACAACTATTCAAGTTTATCCCAAGCTTCTTTAGAGTTTGAACATTTTTTAATGTGGAAGAGAAGATCCCCATATACACAACTCCTAATAACTCCTAAAGCCTGTCAATCTTGATTTTTCCAATCAATGAGTTCTTTAGCATCAGTAGGTTTCATAGTCATGCGCTAGGCCTGGCTTAAGAATAATCTATTCAAGCTAAGACTACTTTTCCCCTACCATGAGGTGCATTTAGATTTTCAACCCAAAGACGTATACTTGAAATGGTCGGCACAATATGTGCACTAGGTACCTTGATGAGTCATTATGCTTATGCTGCAGGAAAGTAAAAATGCAAAGGAAACTACACTACTACTATGGAAAGGAAACTACTGAATCTATGAATGTTGAAAACACAATGACAAGATAACAGAGATTCCATCTTGACTCATCCACTAGACTGTTCTTGTAGATGCTGCAAGAACGTTCATGAAGTGTGATGCTACAGGAAGGAATTAACTAGCTACGTCTTACTTAAAATACTACTAATGCTAGTAAAATGAATTTATTCTATCCTAATTTAATCCACCTTCCAAGTAGGCCCCCTTGGTTGGCTTCTCTAATCTACCAACACAGGATAGAAGCTAAAGAGAACTAATTCATTTCATTAATTAATCATTACATGATTCAGAATTGTAAAACACAACTGCAACAAACTGTGAATCAGTGTTCTCTCTCTTACTCGATAAAAATTATCAAAAACCAAAAACTAAAAAATTCACACATAGAAGTCGATCTCGACATATATAGGGAATCTATTCTTTATTACATAATAGAAAAGTAACTATCTTAAGTTAAGTCCGTAGGAGAGAATATAGGAGAACAACTGAAAGCGAAAAGGAAAGATAATGGAATTGAGGAGGGAGTAATGAAGTCTCAACATCCGCTTGCTACAACGTAAATGTAGAGAAAGTAATGGCTCATAAAAGCTCCTCCTTATCCGCTGCCATGTTTCCTGGAGTGGTTATAACTTCCTTTTCGCGGTTGTTCATTGATGCTCGTTTCTCCTTGAATGTTGTCGGCAACCAACTTTTGGATTCTTCCACTCATCCTTTAATCCTTATCATCAAGTTAGTTATGATATAAGACATATTTGCAAATAAAAATCCATCAAACTAAATTTAAGCATAAGAACGCACATTTGGATATTTATATGAAATACTGCATATTAGATATAATTTAAGCAAAAGATGACATAGTTTTTCTACCCCATAAATCATCAAAAATTTATCAAACATAGGCTTATAAGTGTTAAGACAAAGATAAACGGAGTATCACAAAGTATCTTAAACATAACAAAATAAAGGCATTTTCTAGACTCATCATCTGCCCCCTGCTAAATTAATGCTTGTCCTCAAGCATTACACTTCTTTGTCAAAGATTTGAGCTCTCCAACTTCTGTCTTTCCCTTTCTACTGCTCTTGAAGGTGTAATAGAATCCTCTGGTCCTTTCCCATACTTCTCGCCTATGGTCTTCCTGCAACTTATCAAGTTTGTCAACATCAATATCATACAGGGGCCAAAAAAAGCATTGGAGGTTGCATGGTTAAAGGACACCATAGCTCTAGCCTTAGTTGCTTTCCTAGTTCTAAATATTTTGGAACTCTATATAGTGCTGCTTTCAAATTAATAGGACTATGCGGCTCTAATTTGTTGAGAGAATCAGGTAACAGTGCCCATCTACCTCTTACTCCAGTCATAGCTCTTTGGAATGCAAAGTAGGGAAAGTTTTCATATTCGGCATACACTTTGGCTCTAGCAGCAAATACCTTCTTTCTAACTTCTGGATTACTCTTCCCATAGGTTAATGTAAACCAGTCTCGAAGCATTTCTTCTGGTTTTTTACTTTCTGCCCTCAAGGTTAAAGGTTTTGTTCTCTCCTCATCTCTATAATTAACCAGTTGTCTATCATAATTTGCCTCATTAGACATCCATGACATTACGGCTTTCAAATGCACATCTCCTATATAGAGCAAAGGATTCCACTTAGTTTCTACAGGAATGACAAAATTATGAATATACAACTCACACAATAAATTTTGTTGCCATGGTGGTAAGGTTTGATACAACCCATAAAATTCTTGTGCAGTTTTTGAATTCTGCATTTACATTTTTTAGGGTTAACATCAACTGAAACAAAAGATATTGTTCTTCCAAATAAAAAGCATATACTTGAGGAGGTGGTCTGCAAGCAAGAGCTTGATCAGCTAATTTAAGTGCATGTTCCATGCGTTGTTTCTGTCTTTCTAGTTGTTCTTTCAATTCTTTAATCTCCTCATTTTGTGATGTTATGATCTTGCTCATTCTTTTCTTCTCCTCTTTCCATAGTGCTTCAGCAAATAAATGATGTCCATATAATTGGAAAAAGAGTTTTTGCAAGGTGACGGCACTTTTATCCTCTTGATAATCCTTTTTTTTTCTATTCCCACCATAGATGTTCCACCAAACTATTGATCCATGTTGACTTATATGGGACTAAGGCAGTATTCAAATCATGACATTTAGAAACTACTTCATTCTCATAGCTTGAAACACCTCGTAAATCCATTAAAGTTTCATTAATTTCTTGCTCACATGCTGTAGGAGGATTACCAGAAGCTTCTATCATCTTAGTGTGAAGGGGAGAATGGTCAAAAATTATCTGCATAGGAGACTCTGGAGCAGGTGCTTTAGACAATATAGGATTTTTAAAAATCTTCCCTCTCATTCTAGGGCTTCTCCGCAAAGGAGTCTCTTCTTGTACTACTGTCTTTTGCCTACTTTTCTATTTCGATATCATTGCTGAAGGATTAGTTGCTGCAGGAACCTTCTTTTTTTCTTCTGTTGCTTAACTACAGGACTAGGTTTTTGTTGAGCAGTGGTTTCTTCTGGTGACTTCTATTTCCTTTTAGCTTTACTAGTAGTGGGTTTAGGGATGTCCTATTCAGGTGGAGGCACATTCTCTTGAGTGGAATCAAATTTCGGTTCAATCCCTTGTGTGTTTTCTATTTCAGCTCCCTCAATATTTTGTTCTGTAGGCTCACTACTAAGAACTACATTTTCCTCACCCTGTCGTTCACTAGGGTCAACTTGGGGTTGTAGGGTTTTAAATTTCACAAAGTCATCCCATGTTAAAGGGGATACATCCCTAAGAGACCTTTCTATTAACAACTTAATCAAGGCATGGTGAGTGACAGAATTATCTTTCCCTTTTTGAGTCTCTTCCGCACTAATACAGAGCATATTATACAGAAAATTTGGAAGATTCATGGCAATATTGTGCCTTATACAACTAAGAAACTTAAAATGGTGTGCATGTAAGTGAGAAAATCTTCCTTCACAAGTAAAATACCTGATGACATGCATTGTTAGGTTAGGGTATGGAGGCAGCAAAGACAATCTCTTGCACCCCTGCTTTGTAACATCCAATGGAGGGTCATGTGGGGTAGTGAACTGGGCCCTTGCTGACCTAGCGTCATGCGAGCTCAGATAATGCTCTCCAACAGGAGGTAACCCTGTTACTTTTGCAATTCATTCTTCTGTTGCAATTACTATCAAACCCCACACAGAAGCTTCACCTTCATCAAATGTCCTAATGAATTCTACAGTTGCTTCTTCATCATATGCTATTAAATTCAAACAATAACCTAACCACCCGCATGAATTGAATCTTCTTACTGCTTCTATGTCAAAGAGCAACAAAATGTGCTCAACTAGCTCTTTTCTCTATAAACCTCCTCCCATTTCTTGATATGTCTTCTACTACTCTGTTTCCCTCTCCCTTTTTGAATGTAAACTTCAAAACTCTACGTTATTTCTCAGACGCTTCACCGCTTCTTTTTGGGAACATTAATTGCCATAACCAATTGTTATGTGCCATAATTAAACTTTAGGTAAAAGTAAATCATGAATTTGCATGGAAATCATCTAGAAACATGGTTCAAATACCAAAATTTTTTAAAATAGGTCACATCATGGCTTAGCATGAAAAATTTGGCACGAACAAGGAAAAATTCATTCAGAAAGTGGGAGTACAACACTTGACATGGCATACTTATGGCAAAAAGTTCTCATTAATAAAGGGTAATGCCAAGATTTTTGAAAATCATCATAGTTAATTAGGCATGTCATTGGATAGTATGACACTCCCCTACCCCCTACTAATTTTACGACAAGTGTCCTTACTTGTCAGACTAGTATGGGTGAGGGACTGGAATATGCCATAATTATAGAGATTATGCAGTATTATATATAATTAACAAAATTTGCAAACTTATAAATGAATAAGAGTTTGAAAACATTTATACCTGTCAAGTGGATTGTCACATGCTCCAAAAAAAAAAGGTGATGGAAATAATGTAAACGACAGCATCCATCAGCATGTGCAGATTTGATTGAAAACACAAAAACTTAAGTATGTAGAAAGTGAGTGGATGGAAGATTAAGAAATGGAGTGGGGTGGGTGGATGGAAGATTAAGATATGAATGGAAAGAAATATCATGAAAAGAAAATGGACTTTATGTGAACATAAAGTTATTATTATGGACATGCAAATTAGAATTAATGTTGAAGAGGAGCGAGCGGAAGGTTTTCACCTTCTGCTGTAGGAAGAGATACTTGAGTTGTTGTTGGATCTGGTTGTTCGAACTGTTGCATGAATTTGGCTTTTGTTTGAGGCTATTTGTAAAGCTTAATTTGATGATCATTGATCAACATTTTGAAAGGCACATCATCAATTGTGGTTAGTTGAACAGTTCCATTGTCAAAGACATGGATGATTTGATATGGTCCTAACCATCGCGTCTGTAGCTTTCCTGGCATATCCTTAAAGCAAGAATCATACAATAATGCCCAGTCACTAGCTTTGAACTGTTTGTTGAGGATATGAGAATCATGCCAATGTTTTCTCTATTTTTGCACCAGTTCAGTGTGTTCTAAAGAGGTCTTGTGCATTTCATCCAAAGAATTAAGATGTAGAAGGCGTTCTCTTTGTGCTGCAAGAAGATCAATATCTAAGGTCAAGGCTGTTCTTAAAGTCTTGTGTTCAAATTCAATTGGAAGCATTGCCACTTTCCCATACAAAAGCTCAAATGGTGTGAATCTAGTAGTGGTTTTCCAAGTTGTTCTATAAGCCCAAACAGCTTCTTGTAACTGGCTAGTCCAATCTCGACGATGCAAATGGACTGTTTTAGTTAGAATATTATCCAGCTCACAGTTGGTAACTTCTACTTGTCCATTGGCTTGTGGATGATAAGGATTGGATCTACGATGCTTGATGTTATACTGTTTCATCAATTCTGAAATCAAGTTGGAAGTAAACTATGTGCCTTGATTAGTAACCAATTCTTTAGGAACTCCATAGCGTGTAAAAATCTCTTCATATAGGAATTCGGCAACTTTTTCATCACGAGCATGCTTCATAGCCTTAACCTCAACCCATTTGGTTAGGTAGTTAGTACAAACCAGAATATAAGACTTCCCATTGGATGGAGGATCAATAGGACCGATAAAGTCCATTCCCCATTTGTCAAATGGTGTTAACACCACTTGAGGATTTAGAGGCATTTCATCTATTTTGGTTGGGCAACCCATTCTTTGGCATTGGTCACACTTCCTTGTATAATTGATTGCATCTTTATGAAGGGTAGGCCAATAGTAACCAGTGGCTAAGATTTTGAAAGCTATTCTTTTGGCTGCAAAATGTCCTCTACAGGGCTCATTATGACATATATGCAAAATATCATATGTCTCATCTTCTCTTACACATCTGCGCATAACTTGATCAAGTCCAGTATAGAATAGAAAATTGTCTATCCATGAGAAATGGAAGCTTTTCTGTATGAGCAGCTTTCTCTCCTTATAAGAAAAATGTGCTGGTGTCTTATTAGCTGCAATGTAGTTAGCAATACCTGCATACCATGAAACTTTAATAGCAATATGAAACAAATGTTCATCTGGAAATGCATCATCTACCAGAGTAGTGTCAGTATCATGATGATTGATTCTTGACAAATAATCAGCTATGACATTTGTTTTTCCAAGCTTATCCACTATGGTTATGTCAAATTCTTGTAGCAATAGTAACCATCTTTCTAACCTACCAGTTATTGCAGGTTTGTTCATGAGATATTTGATTGCTGCATGATCAGTATGAACATAGATAGGATAACCTGTGATGTAATGCTGAAATTTATTTAGAGCATAGACTACTGCTAACAATTCTTTTTCAGTCACTGTGTAATTCAGTTCTGGACCATGAAGACTCTTACTGATATAATAAATGGCATTCTCAAGATTTGAGTGTTTCTATGCTAAAACTACACCTATGGCATAATCAGAAGCATCTGTATATATGTAAAAAGGTAGGTTCCAATCAGGGCCTTGTAAAATTGGGGCTGTGGTCAAAAGTTGCTTAAGCTACAGGAAAGCTTTATCACACTCAAATGTCCAATTGAATTCAGCTTCTTTTGTGAGCAACTTGTACAAGGGACTAGCTATTTTACTGAAGTCTTTTATAAAATGGATGTAATATCCAGCATGTCCTAAAAAAGACCTGATATCTTCTAACTTAGTGGGTATGGTTAATGTTTGAATTACCTCAATTTTAGTTGGGTCTACTTGTATACCTACAGTAGATATGAAATGACTGAGTACCACACCCTCTTGCATGAGCATGAAACACTTTTCACTATTTAGTACCAAATTATGTTCTTCACATCTTACCAAAACTTTTTCAAGATTTATCATTGCTTCTTCAAAAGTAACTCCAAATGTTGTAAAGTCATCCATATAGATTTCCATACAATCATATGATATATCAGCAAAAATACTAATTACAGCCCGTTGAAACGTTGCAGGAGCGTTACAAAGACCAAATGGTAAAATAGAGTATGCAAAAGTACCCCATCGACAGGTAAATGTAGTTTTGTCTTGGTCTTCAGGAGCAATACTGATTTGATTATAGCCACTGTATCCATCTAAAAAGGAGCAGTACTTCTTTCCAGCTAGTGTATCCAAAACTTGATCTATGAAGAGTAAAGGAAAATGATCCTTTTTAGTAGCCTTATTCAACTCCCTATAATCTACACAAATTCTCCATTTTCCTCCTTTCTTAGGTACTATAACCAGCGGTAATACCCATTTACTATCAGATATAGGATAGATAAAGCTAGCATCAAGCAATTTCTGCAATTCTGTTTTGACTATTTCTTTGAGGCTTGGATTTATCCTCCTCTGAGGTTGACGAAGTGGTCTAGACAACCTTCATTAATGTATATCCTATGGGTACACAGTGTAGGGCTTAATCCTTTCATATCACCATAATCCCAAGAAAAAAATTTCTCATGCTTCTGAAGCAATTCTTTTAATTGTTCCATCTGTACAGATGTCAATTGGGGGTTAACATGCAGTTTATGGCCTTTACTCAGTTCAACAGGAATAGTGGATTCTACCATAGCAATTTTAGAGATTGGGCTTCCTTCTAATTCACAAGGAAGTAGTTAACAAAGATTTTTAGGTTCCTTAAGTAAAGTACAACTTGTATCACACTCCTCATATGTAATCAATTCTAATACAGAGCTTTCAGACACATCTTTTCCTACCACACAGGTGTTGGTAAGGATGCTCTGGATTACTTAATCTTCTTCTTGCAACTTTAGAAAAGATTGCCTATGTAACATCATAAGTTGTACTATAGAATTTATCTCTTCTTCTTCATCTCCTAAATCTAGCCAAAAAGATGTACTCAAATCTAGTAATGGTTGTGCAGGAGGATATAGATCAAATTGCTTGGTTGCTTGGCCATTTGATATGGTCATATTCCCTAATCTGCAATTTATGTTTGCATTAGTTGTGGCCAACCATGGTCTACCTAGAATGATAGGATAGCCAGATAGGTTTACTATAGGGGACAAAATCATGAAGTTCGCAGGATATTCTAGGGAATCTAAGGTCACAACAATATTTTCTATCATTCCATCAGGAATGATAGTGGAACTATCTGCAAGCTACATAATAGTTGGTGTGGGCCTTAATCCTTCTATTTGTAACTTCTTCATGGTTTCTTTAATCATCACATTTATAGCAGCTCCCAAATCTATTAAGGTATTTTTAACAAATTGACCATTTATGTTGACACTTACTACTGGACTCCCTGGGTCAGAATATTTTGGTGAAATCACTCTTCCTAACATGATATCAGCTAAGTGTCCAACAACATGAACTATGGTAGGATCCTTCTTCTTCCTTCTAGATTTCTTTAGACAAGCTTCCCTTATAGCTTTTCCATAAGTAGGAATGTACTTAATAGCTTGAAACAAAGGTATTTGGACATGCATATTCTTCAACTGATTAACAATGTCAAAGGTTTGTTCCTTGCTTTGTTCAAGTTCCTTTTGTATTAGTTGGTCTAGAAAAGGAGGCTCTACTGCTGGTCAAACTGGTATTGGTATGGTAACATTAGTTGGGTCAATAGGTTCATCAACCAAAGGTTCTGATGTTGCAGGAGAGTCTGATACTTCAGTTATAAGAGGTGGCTTTGGTGCGGGTAAGGTCGTTCTAGATCTCAAATGTATATCTACGACATCTAGGGCATAAGTAGGGTACTGTTGGGTATCAACACTATACATGGGATGTTGTGGTTTGCTATTTGGATTTGGCTGAGGCTATGCAGGTAGCTGTGTTTGCTTTTGAGATCCACTATTTGCAAGTGGTGGCATTAAAGTAGGTTGTTGAGCCGGAGGGGGTAATTGTGGAGCACCAGTATTTTGATTAGGTCATTATTGAGATCCCTTCCATTGGTTTGGAGATTGCCAATTCCCTTGGGGTGGTTGCCATTGGTTCTGCTGGTTCTGGGGCCATTGGTTATTCTGCTGGTTAGGCCAAGGTTGTTGGAAATTTTGAGACCATTGAGACTATTGTGGGTTATTTTGCCCAGCATTATTCCAATTGGGTTGGTTTTGTGGAGGACCTTGGGTATTGCAGTTTTGCCATTGATTACCATATGAATTTGAATTTTGCAAGGGGTCTTGAGGCATACCTTGACATTGAGCCCATGGTCGGCATTGAGCAACAAAGAATACTTGCTCATCATCCCCATCTATCTTTACATATTTAGTTGGAAGATGCTGGTTCTCCATGCTTGCAACCAATTTACAGTGGCAATCCTTATTTTGCTTTTGGCAATGAGGATAGTACTCAGCTAGTTGTAACTCAGCCTCTGCTTGCTTCTTCTTTTCAGTCATTGTATCCAACTGTGTAGCGACATCATTACTAATGTCTTGTTTGAAATCTGACAACAAATTGGATATTTCAAGTTTTGAAATGCCTTGACTAATTCCTTTTGTAATCGTAGAACGGGGTCCTCAACCTTTCTTCATGGTTGACCTTGAGTAGTTCTAACATATCTTTTTGAGGTCATCCCATTGAGCTTGATATACATCTCCACCGGCCATCAGGTCCAATGCTTCCAAACAGTCTTCATTCACTCCTCTTAGAAAGACTAGTTTTTGGGAATCTTCAGACAATGTGTGCTGAGGATTCTTTTGTATAGTGTATATAAAAATCGAGAAACATAGTCTTCTAATGTATCTTCCTCCTTCTGTGATATCCTAAAGATATCATCTCCTCTTGTACCAAATGCTTTGCAATATTCTTTATATTTTTCCAAAAACAAGGCTTGCATTTCATCCCAATTCATAGCTGCATTAGCTCCTAAGCCCATGAACCATCGTGAAGCTGATTCTTTCAATGTGGCTGGAAATAATTTAAGCTTATGGGCATCAGTGTTGTAGTTGAAACTACGACAAAGGATGTCAAACTCAAACAAGAAGTTATCAGGGTCTTCAGTTGCAAGGCCATAGAACTTTGGAAGAGTAGTGGGAGGTATATTCTTGAGATTGGCATTGGTTATGAGACTTGGAAGTGGAAATGGAAAAGTGGGTTGTGCCATGACTGGTGGGACTAGATTATGAGGTTGCTACTAAAAAGGAATGTTAGGCACTGGATGATTAACAACTAGAGGATTCGAGGTAGTGTTATCAAGAAGACTGGTCAATATTTCAGTGAAAGGTTGGAGACCAGATATATCTAGGGATTCAGTTCTTGATGATGATACTGTGGGAAAAATAGGACTTGCGCCTTCAAACTTATTTATTCAAATTAAGAGATCCTTGTGGAAGAAAGCTACCATATTCATCTCGTCGTCTTCCTCTTCGATGCATGGAACTAAAATTTGCACACTGGTAAAAAGAACTTAATCTAAAAACTATGACACAAAAATGCTCCTAGCTTGACACCATCCCCGGCAATGGCGCCAAAAATGAACCACCTCACAATACGTGTTTCATAGTCATGTGCTAGGCCTGGCTTAGGAATAATCTATTCAAGCTAAGGACTACTTTTTCCCTACCATGAGGTGCATTTAGATTGTCAACCCAAGGACGTATACTTGAAATGGTCGGCACAGTATGTGCACTAGGTACTTTGATGAGTCATTATGCTTATGCTGCAGGAAAGTAAAAATGCAAAGGAAGGAAACTACACTACTGCTGTAGAAAGGAAACTACTAAATCTATGAATGTTGAAAACACAATGACAAGATAACAGAGATTCCATCTTGACTCATCCACTAGACTGTTCTCGCAGATCCTGCAGGAACATTCATTAAGTGTGATGCTATAGGAAAGAATTAACTAGCTATGTCTTACTTAAAATACTGCTAATGCTAGTAAAATGAATCTATTCTATCCTAATTTAATCCACCTTCCAAGTGGGCCCCCTTGGTTGGCTTCTCTAATCTACCAATGCAGGATAGAAGCTAAAGAGAACTAATTCATTTCATTAATCAATCATTACATGATTTAGAATTGTAAAACACAACTGCAACAAACTGTGAATCAGTGTTCTCTCTCTTACTCGATAAAACTTATCAAAAACCAAAAACTAAAAACTTCACACACAGGAGTCGATCTTGACATATATAGGGAATCTACTCTTTATTACATAACAGAAAGGTAACTATCCTAAGTTAAGTCTGCAGGAGAGAATATAGGAGAACAACTGAAAGCAAAAAGGAAGGATAATGGAATTGAGGAGGGAGCAATGAAGTCTCATCATCCGCTTGCTACAACGTAAATGTAGAGAAAGTAATGGCTCATAAAAGCTCCTCCTTATTCGCTACCATGTTTCTTGGAGTGGTTATAACTTCCTTTTCGTGGTTGTTCCTTGATGCTCATTTCTCCTTGAATGTTGTTGGCAACCAACTTCTGGATTCTTCCGCTCATCCTTTAATCCTTATCATCAGGTTAGTTATGATATAAGACATATTTTCAAATAAACATCCATCAAACTAAATTCAAGCATAAGAACGCACATTTGGATATTTATATGAAATACTGCATATTAGATATAATTTAGGCAAAAGATGACATAGTTTTTCTACCCCATAAATCATCAAAAGTTTATCAAACATAGGCTTATAAGTGTTAAAACAAAGATAAATGGAGTATCACAAAGTATCTTAAACATAACAAAATAAAGGCATTTTCTAGACTCATCAGTCAACCTATAAATATTAAAACTCGAAACAAATTTAGCATACTCAGAAGGTAGCCTCTTTAGGATATGATGAATCAACCTATCATCCTTCATGGGATTTCCACAATCTTTCAGAAGTGCCCTATACTCATTGACTTTAATGATGTAATCCTAAATTGTGTCAAAATTCTTAGGATCCAAAAGAAGTAGATCATCCTCAATCTGAAATCCCTTTTCTTCATCCAACTTACCATACAATTGTTCAAGTTTATCCCAAGCTTCTTTAGAGTTTGAACAATTTTTAACGTGGAAGAGAAGATCCCCATATACACAACTCCTGATAACTCCTAAAGCCTGTCGGTCTTGATTTTGTCGATCAATGAGTTCTTTAGCATCAGTAGGTTTGGTAATTGTACCATCAACATAAAGACTATATCATTTTTCCATTAATCTACTCCATGCAATATCTTTCCATGTAGAATAGTTGTGTGAAGTTAGAGGAGGACATTTAAAACCCATGATGCAAAAATGAAAAGAGCACAATAGAGAGACACAAAAAAAATATAGTACACACCCCCGCTTTTCACTTAATCAAAAGACCCCCCCAAAAAAGATGCTTTTGGCACTTTAGAAGTAGTGCGTTTACAATGGGCCGCTTGTCAAAATGAGCAAAGTGGACTTTCTGATTTTTCTTTTACAACTACCTTATAAGGCTTAAATATATCACTTAAGCACTATAGCTCAGATTTACAATAATTCTAAAAAAAATCAAAGCTTTACAATGCCGAAAAAGGCCTAATTCTAAAAGTGAGAAATTGGTTCACACAACCCTAGAATTTTCCTTTAGATTAGGAAAGTAGACAAAAAAAAAATGCACTTTCAAAAAAAATAGAACTTAAAAAAGTGAATAGATGTGCCTGTACGGAGCTGCTAAAGTTGCAAAAAGTAGGATTATGCAGATATAGTCACCAAAAAATGCAATTTTTTGTAAAATCTATGCATAAAAACCATAAAAACCCACCACCACTAGAAAATTTAGGAAATTTTACCCAATTTCAAAAAAAATTGCACCTGAATCGGAGTTCGGATGTCCGAGTTATGGGCTCGCAAAGTCAAGCTGCCAAACTGACATGCAATCTAGAGAGGAGTCTGGGGAAAAAATTGCGAGTCTAAATTTGATAGTGAAATGGTCGTCACTATAGTTGTAAATTGCCTAGTTTTGATGGTCAAATGGATGTCAATTTTAACCTTAAGAAAAGATGATGTCAACAAAAATTTGGGCCCCTGCCAACGTGTCAGGTTGGCATGGATGTTCGTACTGTACAGAATGTATGGATGATGACATGTAAACTACTGGCATGGCAAGAAGGTCTGGCTATCCACTTGGTTGATGTGGCAATTTTAGGTGGTATGACAAATGAGTTGTCCAATGTAGCACTGTCGTGCTGATTGTGCAGTGGGATAAAGATGCCGATGTGTCAATTGCGAATTTGTCCGCGTGGTAGGATGCTTGGAATGCATGGCTCCTTTTTATTAACTATCCACAGGCAGGAAATAAACTTGCCAAAAAAATTTAGAGGGCCAGATTTTGTAGCAGCGAGAGGCTAGAAGCAATAGTCATCATGAAAAGCTTGTCCGGTCACTGAAGAAAACTGTGCAAACCAGAATTTGATGCAATTGTCGGTAAAGGTAATGCACGGCTGGAAAATTTGAAAATGTGATGCCAATTGCAAAAATTTCCAACTGCGACCGAAAAAATGAAGTCAATGCCAGAATGACAGTACGTTGTTGAATATGTCAAATCGCGCCAGAAAATTGGGAGTTCAGAGATCAAAAATCTTTCGTGCCTCTAGGAGAGTCCAAAATGTACCAAAGAAATAAATATTGGCACCAGATTTATTTGCTAAGTCGGAAGAACTGATACCACGAGACAAAAAGGGTTTGAGCATTGCCAGAAATTAGTTTCAAAAATTCCACATTGATAGTGGGTGCGCCAAGTGCGTTGTTTAAAAGAAAAGTTGTGCACTTTTTATGCAAATGAGTATGGTCGGCGGTTTAATTCTCCCACTATGGATTTGTTGACTACAGGGATGTATATGAAATATGCCCACAGATTTAGTAAAATGCCCTGTGACAATAATAAAATATTCCTCCAAAAATGGTAGAGCTGGGGTATTATTACCCGAGTCTACTAAAAAAAAAATTTCTGTTGGGTGCCCGAAGGGAAATTTTTTTTTTGAAAAAATGTAGTCGAAAAAGAAAAGAAAAAAATACAAATCCAAAAATAAATTAACAAGATCTACAAAATGGCCATGCCTAAACTGCAAATCGGGGCCTCTTGGTGTTGATTTGCAAAAAAAATTGCCTCACAATCGACTTTGGGCCGAGGTATGCGTGTTTATAGTCGATTTTCACCAGTTCAACATTCTAGACACAATGGCAAGGTCAAATCTAGCTCTGGACGCTCCCAATTTTTGCAACACTCTGGATTCAAGCTGAGGTGCTGAAGCAAGCATGGTCTCAAACGGCTATGTGATGAGAAAACCTCCAAGTTGCTCTGATACCATGTAAGAATTTGCCTAAGGAAAAAATTCACCCAAGAACTAAGAACTCAAACACAAGCACATAGTAGACCAAAGAGAGAGAGAGAGTATGATCAAAATGATGATATATTTAATATGCCATGATAAGAGTACACTAGGAGTGTCTGAATATAAAGGCCTCTGAGATACATCTAGAATGCCTCATAATCAACACTATGGTGTGTCATACAACCAAGCACATGTCCACTAGATATGGGTTATCCTACATTAAGCATGAAAGTATGTGTGATGATGAGAGGATATGCCTACAAGGGTGTGACACACAAATCAGTGTTGTAGACACCATGTGCTAAAATAGAGTTGCATACTCCTATGTTGTCTACATGACAACTAAAAAGGTGTGCAAACTCCTAAGTGTCTCACAAATAAAAGTAATAAAATAATGCAAAATAATAAACTAATGCATTAACTTAAGTAAACTTAAGTAAACTTAAATAGTGAATACGTATTTACACCAATAGAAGGTTTCTAGGTTACCATATCTTGTGTCAAAGTGTTATGAATGTTTATTTGATTTCATTCTCTCATGCATACAATTAGATCAAAATATTATATGAAGGATTAATTGGTGAAGCAAGATAAAAATTTATTGCTTCTTGATCCACCCCTCCCCTCTTAGTAACCTTTCCTACCTTATATTTCCAATAGCTCCATTGTGAGGACCTATCCAATAAATATACAAAGCACATAGAACATCCATGCAGATCTCACCTCCCAACCTAGGCCTCAAAAGGCCACCCATCGAGCTAGGAGAAACTATAACCAACCAGGTGACAACCAAATCAAACTCACATTTGAAACACAACATAAGAAAACCCTTCCAAGGCTTGTACAATTGGGTTCAAATCAAGCCCATAACTTAGGAGTGAAGGTGGACTACCAAGTAGGAGATTGCTCAATGTAAAAACATACATTATACATACACTTTTGAGACTAGAAATTCACATACAATTTCATACTCTCTCCTCCTTATCCCCCCAAAGTGAGATCAATGTCATTAGCATGTAAGGTCCCATACACCTTTTATATCTTCCCTCTCCTCGCCATGAGAAGAGACTCTACACAATCTTGGTGTCTAACTAATCTCTTCCCCCATACATGGCCACTTCTTCACAACACTCCCTTCATAGTTTTTCCAACAAAACAAGGAAAAGAACTTGAAATGGAAACAAGTAAAAACCCATAATACATGTCCCTCACATGATAAAAACACAAAAAAAACTCCAATGATGTAAGAGATTTACACACACACTTAAGCGACAAGTAAAATTAACATATCCATGACAATGGAGAAACCTACCTTCATAAAGTTTATGAAAAAAATGAGTTTTGAGATGAGCTTACTCCTCTCCTCCTTCCAATTCCAAAGCTTGCCTTCTCTAAAAATAGAGATTGGGTGAACACACTCCAACCCTTCAAAGGGACTCTAAATAGCCTCTAAACTCACCCACCCAAAATAGTAATAACTCCAATCTTGACTCTAAGCCTCCTTTGGTCTCCCCACTTTCCCCTATCATATAGGCAACCTCTTAGCAAGAGTTTAAACTTGAGTAACCTCATGGAGATGATCCATTTTCGTAACAAAGGGAAATTGAGATATTTTAGGGGTCATAAATGTTGCTAGGAAGTTCTAGAAGGGTGGAAAAGGTTCCTAACCCATACCCCTACCACTTGGGCACTTGAATTACATTAAATTTGTCTTCTAGGATCAATTCATGACCTATACAAGTGGCTTGAAATATTTGATCTCCAAGATCTTAAAGATGTAACATTTTCACTAAACCCTGTTCAAGGGAAATTAATTTAGGTTACTAACTAAATTAGTCGTAGGTTAACGGGTTACATTGCCAACCCTAATTGACATGTCAGTACACGTATGCATATAATGAGTGTCAAGTGATACTATAAGACTTACTTTTACATAACATTGGACATGTCACAAAATAAAAAATGATAAACATACATTAAAATTACAACACACATTAAATACTTGACAACAAGGTTTGAATCACTTTATTGGATTCAACCTTGGTCTTACATTTTGTACATAAGGTGAGTTATTGTTTCTCTAATCAATTCAATGGTTAAATTTCCTGCATGCTTAATGCAAATATTAGTAGTTAAATAAAATTACATTCATATATTGATGCAGGAGCATCCAGAGGTATAAGGGCAATCTTGTCTCACCCAAAAAAATGTACTTAGACTTAGTTTCTATTTTATGTCTTTACATTTTTGGATACCCATTTGGCTCAAATAAAGGTTCCAACTCTCATAGTTCAACTATCAGTGCATTTGAAAATCCTGAAAAAATAGGAGCATGCAATTTGACCATCATTTTGGTGACCTAGAAGGTGTGACTTGGCCAGATGAATGTAATCGAGATTTAGAGCATTCTAGAAAAAGAATCAAGTCAAAAGGCCCCACGGTTTGAAAGTTATTGCAGTTTTTTGGGTTTTGGAGACCCCTTAAGAATGCTTCAAAGTCAGGTTTGGGGCATTAAATGAACTCGAAAAGGGTCAAAAAATGGGGGACGAGCAAAGCTTGTCCATAGGGCTATAGAGCGCTTTGAGAGCTTTCCGAAAATGTAAACGGTTTGTCAATCGAAGTTACGGTTCAAAAGTTATGCCTCCCAGAAGTTCAGCTACCATTTCTGGATTCTTCTAGAATTGCACCGACTTCTAACGCAGCTTCCGGAACCTTCTATTTTGTCGGTGGATGCCTACTAGCACTTTCTAGAATGTACTCCTAGTCCTTAACCCTCCGGGGTCTATTTAAGGAGATTGTTGGCATTGTAAAAGGCAGTTCGGATTGGAGCTTGAGAGGAGGTGCTAAAAGGAGAAATATTCTCCAGATTTATGCTATTGTAAGCCCATAGGGCATGTTTTGAAGTTTATTTTCTCTGCACTATTTGTACCAGCTTATTTTCTCAGTTAATATAATTCCCCCTTTCTATTGTGTCTATTCTGTTGTTGGGTTGTGTCCCCATCATATATTTAAACCAAATTTGCATAATCATGTTTGATCAGAACATTAAAAAAATTCTCATTTCTACACACATATTTAACATCACTAGTTGCATAATTAAAGTAGCCTAAATCATTTACTAAAATACACCATCATAATGCATGCCTATACATAAAACATCAAATAACATAACTAAGAATTTTAAAGAAAAGCATCACATGACATAAATAATATAGATAATGTCTAGTCCATCAAATAATGTCTCCAACATATCAAGTCATAATGTGTCAAAATAAAATGTATCAGATGTGCTATGATGGATCAGGGTAAGGCTTCACAAACACCCCTGACACTCTAGAGGCCAAGAAATCAAGGCTCCTAAGAAATGAGGTAGGAACTGAGATGAGGGATGCAAGTGTAGATAGTCAAACTATTTTAACACCTCATATTGAGGTAAATAAAGAGTTGATTAAAGTTGAACTGAGTGCAACTATTTTTATCTCAAGCACTGATGCACCAACATAACCGAGTGTTGAAACTCCCTCACTAACTCCCAAAGTAGCGTTGAGCAGTAGTACTCCTCACCAAGTAGAGAAAAAGAAATGAAAGACAAATCACTAGATATTGAAGTTAGTCTAGATGAAGTAATTGAGATGCCACAATTAGAATTGGCAAATCTGACATTGAAGCAAACAATTTTGTTACAATAAATTTTGGCAAAAAAGAAAAGGCAAGAAGAACTAAAAAGAGAGAAGAAGAAAAAAAGAGTAGGTATTATACGATATTAAGAAAATTTTTGTTGATGCTTTTGACATTCAAAATTTTGATGATGAAGCATCAATTATTACCCAAGTTGTAAATATTGTTGAACAAGCAAATGTTGGTAATATGGAATCCAATGAGAAATTAATGGATTGGTCAGCAAGAAGGTTTGAAAATAAGGTCATGGAAAAAGTCTCCATAACATTTATCAAGTAGAAGGTTCAATTAAAAGAACGTGTACAAATTTTGATAGAACTCATACAAATAGTATAGCATTTGTACTGCATTTTGTCAATGTGCCAAGATTTATAGATGATATCTAGGCACAAATGCACCAAATTCAAGTTGAGATACAAAGATCCAACAATATTGTTTCACATTCAATAGCATCTAGTATAGAACACTACAATAAGTTACTAAATGCTCAAGGCACATTGGTCAAGCTTTAGACATCTGATAGCAACATGAGATCTAAATAAATCTCTATTCAAGTGATGTTGATACCTCATTTATAGTTCATGCAAAGGGGGATGCAATCATCCCAGGATCTTGTCAAAGAAGATCACAATCTCTCAGTGGTTAATAGCTCAATTGAATTAGTTGCACAATTACAGTTGTAGAATCACATTTTGGAGGTAGTAAGAACCACATGGTATCATACACTATCCATTAGCACCCAAGTTTATCAAAAATTCATTGATAAATATAGTTTTTTTCCACCCATTCAACCCCAGTAGACGTGACATAAGTGTTCAAAATCAAGGGGAAATTGAATTTTTTGAAAGAGGGAAGTAAAATTTTTGTCATAAAGTAGAGTATGTGAATATGGATATAGTATTCATTTCTACATTGTTTATTCATTATTTATTGCTTGCATAAGTCATAAGACTTAAGGGGAGTACTCATATCAAATTGTATTTGTAACAATGTAATCATGACAAAGTGTTTTTTCCACTAATGTCAAAAGGGGAGATTGTCAGTATCTCTACCTATTATTATCTATTAGAGTTAAACACTTAGTCATTTACTAGATAGAGTTAGATGGTCATCACTATGTCCAAGCTACTCTGTATAGGTTGAGTCATGTACATAAGTATGTATGTACCAAGCTCTATAGGAGCTAAGTAAGTGTGTGGTTACTGAGAATTTTCTATAAAAGTTAACTTTAAGACGTACTGAGTACTTCAAGCATATAAGTGTTGAGTTGCATAGCACCTACCATGCATCAATAAAGTTGAGTATCAAAAAATAATAAGCACTGACCAATGCAGGTATACATAAAATTTAGCAATGATACAGATTTTGAGGTGAATCATTTTCAGGTTGACATGCAATGAACATTTAATATTTCAAAAGGTTGTTATAGAGAGTTTTAATCATTTATGAAATGGATCACAAATCCCTATGTTTTGTGATCAATGATTCAAATGAAGAGGCAAAATATGGAAGCATCTAGAAAAATCTCTACAAAACTCTCTAAATAAACAAGATTTTAATCTAGATCGTATGATGACAATAATGATTATGAAGAAGAAGAAAAAACAAGGAGGAAAGATCACATGAGAAAGGAAGTGATGTTTGAATGGTGAAGTAAAGGATTGAGATCAGATCAGAAGTTAGAGGACATGTTCTATTATCTCTTAGCATGTAATGCCCTGCCAAGGGATCCAAAGAATTTTACTAAGTTTTCCAAAAAAAAAAAATTTAAACATGAAAGATAAAACCATTCATAACATTTGCGGAAGCAATAGCAACAATTCAAATGAAAATAAATATAATATATATACATAACAAGCTACATTCTTTAAAAATCCCTTAACATTGTATCACATCTAAATTAACTATTCATCTAACATCCCATCCTTATGAAATAAAAATGATACATCCAATGTACTTAAACAATATACAAGTGTCCTTTTGTAATTATATTTTAGTTTAGCTCAATCATCCACTGTACATATCACAGGGTATGAAAAGCTTAAAAGAATAAACATCCAAGTAAATAAAGTACATCATCATCATCTAATATTAATCCATGATGCAATAACATAAATGAAACCACATATCATACATGATACATCATCACAAAAGATATAAACATCCATCACAAAAGATAACCATATATCACAAACATAAATAACTAAGTGCACGGTTCCTCCCAACCGTAAATAGCATCATTAGACCATCACGGATCCTAGCCATCCCTCCGTGCGTAACATTCCAAAGCACCGAAGAGATCATCGGTATTAACATAGTAGGAATGTCACTCCTAAAACATCCTACTAACATGCAAAGTAAAGCATAATAAATCATCAACTAACATATGCAAAGTAAAGCAAATCATCAATATAAGAAACATACCAGTAAATACATCCATCATAAGGTATATTATCTATCATAATGCTCCAAGAACATAATGAAGAATAAATATCAACCAAGGATACTCCAGCCACGGTGTCTCGGACGGATCTCAAATGATAAGAGTGAAAATACACTACCACCCAACCGCGTAGAACCTAAGTGGTCCACTCCCACCGTGCTGAGGAGATAATCTCAAGTCCCAAATAGGATGTCAATTCACGAAGCACAAATCTCTATAAGTCCAAGAATCCTAAAAGTATACTAACTCAAAGGTTCCATCACACAAAATCGACATCTAATTCCCAGAGGCACACAAAGACATGTAGGAAACCTACTCTGCAAGCAGAAAAGTGTCATCGCAATTATCATGTACAAGTTACCCTGGCAGTTAGCTAAACTCTACGGGTCCATACTAATCTCATGCAGACACTAGTATCCTCTCATACTGACGAGGCATACTACGAAATGCACAGTCGCAACCATGTGTTCTCACTACTCCCATCCTAGCCTGTACAAGCACTCAAGGCATGGGTGAGAACATCAAAACAATTATCTTTTTAGGTTCATTTAATCCCCATTTAGTGTGTAAATTTTATCACTTATTAACCAAACTTACAATGAGTTACCCTGGTAGCCACTTAAGGCCCCGGCCCCCATTGCAAGCCACTTCCCAACACTACAAGTAGATTACCTACCCTAAGCTCATAAAATCATAAATCTCAAAATCATAAAAGATAATCCATAATAAAATCATCAAATATGCATAAAAGCATCAAATATCCATAATAAGAATCATCAAATCTCCAAGACAAGAATCATCAAATCTCCATGAGCATCTAAAAAAGCATCCATAGAAAATCATGACCACAACAATTCTCTATTGGCAACTGAAGGCATCACTGATAATCATAAGTATCCATTGGTTCTCAACAAGCAACCAAGAATATCTCAAAATCATACTAATCGAAGACTCCAAAATGGTTGAGTTAAACATGTCACAACATGACATCATCAAGAAATAAATCCACATTTCAGTCCCATAAAGGCGACTAGAAAGTAATCCAAGGATAACTGATCGATGACTCAAAAATGATTAGCTCAAGTATCTCAGATATATATACATCTCAGCTTCACACATGAAGGCTGAAGAACAAATGCAAACATTTCATAGATCATACGATCACATTACCATGGTTGAACTTATAAAGATCGAGACCAAATAAGATCAACATGCCATCATATCTCATAACCCCCGAGCCTCTGGTAACATCCTAAGATTGGTCAACACTAGTCAACCCAAAACCCAAAACAAGAAGCATATAAAATACATGATGCAAACACATGTTTTGGTTTACCAAATTCACATAGTTGAATAATGTGTAGGAGTTTTCAATTTTCTGTTTGCAAGTATACTTCAAGTGTTTTAAGTTTCATCATTTGACCTACAAGTCAACCCAATTGTTCCCCGATAGCATTATCCTTCCATTATTAAGAATTACATTCTAAGAATAACTTAAGGATAAATATTTACTCATTAAATCATTTACTTTATTCGCTAAGATCCATAATACTAATTGATCAACTCTTCCTTAATGTTACTTCTATATTTCAACATAATCAAAGGATCATTATTCATTCATAAAAGAACCAATTATCAATCTTCGATTAAGAAGATTATAACTTAATTAAAATGATCAATTTAATTTACCATTTAACATAGGTACATGATTCCATGACTTTTGTCATTTAATAGTTTTCAATTCAATAATACTAAGTCTCACCATTAAAACATCTAAAGTTATTATTCAAGTCATGAGAATAAGGCCTATCAACTTTGATATCAATATTTTACAACCTCGTTAAAAGAATCATATCAATTAAATCTCTATTACATAGCTTAATTATTAATTAAATCTAATTAACTCTCATTAATTTATTTAATTAATAATTGCATAACCATAGCAACGTTCTAATTAATATCGGTTGACTAATAACTAACTAGAATTCTGTAAGATAAAAGTCAACTATAATTCAATACTCAAATGATCATATTAATAGTTTAATAACAATACCTTGATAAATATTATATAAAAACTATGTTGGAAATCTTAATAATAATTTCGTATGACCACATTTGTCATTTTTCAAAGAATACCTACATTCCCTTGACAAATTCGTATTATCATTAATCTTTTCAAATAAGACTCTATTGCACAACTTAATTATTAATATCATAGTTATAATATCAACTCAATGAATATCAATTTGATTACAAATCAATTATACTTCAAATCCAAAAACTAATATCTTTATAAAAATTTTAATCATTAAATAATCTCTACTAGATTAAATCTAATCGAATTTATTGATAACTATCTACATCATTATTTATTAATAGTTTGTTAGACCCAACAAATATTAATAAATAATAAACTCATCAAAACTATTATTAAGAAGCCTTACAAACTTCACTGGTTAATATTTAACTAATTCTTAGCACAATTAAGGTGTACCATTATTCATATTAATAATTCAAACCATTGCTATATTATAACAAGGTTATAAGGTAACTATGACTTCTTATTTAAGTCCAAATCCAATATCATTAAAATTTGAGTCTCTTAATAATCATCATTTAAACACTTTTATAAATTACCACTTCTTAACTATTTAATATATATTAAATAGTATTTAATATATTAAATAATTA
This sequence comes from Cupressus sempervirens, assembly GCA_028749045.1. Classification (NCBI taxonomy): domain Eukaryota; kingdom Viridiplantae; phylum Streptophyta; class Pinopsida; order Cupressales; family Cupressaceae; genus Cupressus; species Cupressus sempervirens. Next base: position 441,717,740 of record CM053791.1, read on the forward strand.
ATATTAAAAGTTCACTACATAAACTATATTAATATCTTTTCTCTATTAATTTTCTCTCGTTTAAAAATCCATTTACTAATAATTAATTACACTTCTTCTACTATTAACTAATCTTAATTAAATTTGATTTAATTAGATTAGATAATAAACCATATAAAACTAATGCATATTAATAAGATTCTAATAAGGGAAGATTTCAATACTATCTTTAATTCATTCCATGCTTTGATATATTATTTTTGTGAAGTTAAGCATAAAGAACTCTTAGTTATGAGAAATGGAGAAATATTTGTCCTTGAATAAAACAGTCCCAGTATGACGGCCATATCTCTCTAATGAACCGTTGGATCGGGCTGAAATTTAAAAATGTTGGAGAGGACCAAGTTGCGCCAATTCTGACTGGAGCGATCAAATAAATTCGATCACGATAAAAAGTTATGAATGACTGGGTTCGAGTCTATCCAAGGGGCAGCAACAGGACAATCTGTGATGAATTAAGAATTTCCTCTTAAAATGTAATTGTTCTCTAAATTTACCCATTCATCCATCTAATAGGTTTGTCCGTACGCATCTGAAAATATAATTTGATAGAAAGATTACATCTAATCATACGAATTTTCAACTTAGAATTTCTATTTTAATTTCAAATCTTGTCTATCTAATTTCACAATATAAATTTGAACCCAAACCCGATTAAGATCTAATTATTTCTTCTTAATTGGATTTAGGATTTTTCTATTATTTTCTTCTCATCCAAATAAAATATCTAGATCCCAATTTCAAATACAAAGAGTATTCAGACACATAAAACAGATATGATGAAGACGGGAAGAGAAAGAGTGGAAAGGGAATATGAGAATATCACGAATGCACCTAGACACTGATGCTAATTTTCCATGCCTCAGAAGTCCATAGAAAATCCCTTCCTTCTCTATCATTCGCAATTCTTCCAAGAATCCAAGCCGATCAAATCCTCCAAGTGATTAGAAGTGCTAGAAGGAGCATAGAAGCAAGTAGAAAATATATGAGCATATGAATCTTCTCCCATGCATGTAAGCTTTGAAGTTTCTATTTTTTTTTTAGCTTGTAGCTCGAGGCTTCCATTAAGCTTGTAGCTTCCATTAAGCTTTTCATTTAAGCTTCTAAGAATGCCTGAATATCAAGAGCTCTCAAGAAACCTTTGGAATACTTTTTGAAACTGCTGAAAGGTGTCACCAACTAAGCATGGGTCTTTTCCAATTCTTTTTTGATGAGTCATAGAATTGTAGACACCTTGTGCTTAATTGATGCACTAACCCCCGTGTTGTTGACACATGTTAATTCTCATGCAAGCTTATAACTCCAATTTACTTTCTAAATAATCTCTATTTAAATTTCATAACTTTCATTATTTTATAACTTTCATTTTAATTTTTATAACTTTTATTATTATTATTTTATTTATTACTTTATTATTATTTTATAATTATTATTAATTTTAATTTCTAGTTTTCTTTTATTTAATTCCTTTTCCCCAATAATTCACATTTAATTAATTACAATCAAAATATCAAAGATCATGATATTTTATTAGTTTTCTCAAATAAATAATTTATTAATTAAATCTATTTATTAAGACTTAATTAATGGAAAATTCACCATAGACCTCTAAGATAAAATATGACAACCCATCATAGAACAAATCATACAAAATAAATCTAAAGGGTTAAAAATCATGAAATATGTCATCCGATACATTCGGTGGGTATTCAACTTAGATACGTGTCCTAATTTTCCAATTAGGATAAATGGCTCAAAGGGTTGGGATTTGGACTTGAGAGTTTATCTCCTCTCTCTTATCATTGAGATAATGTGATAGGGTACACTCATCCTGGCAATTTAGGAAAGTCGATACTCGATACCTGCAACCTACATAAAAATCATGCATGTACAAACACAATATATATTAAACTAAACAGACAATGGTAAGAAGTGGTGCATCGTGTAGATCTCGACTAGTAGGTGATTACGACTCCCTTCCTTAACCACATCAGACATGCCATACAAAAGCAAACACGCAAGGCAAACACGCACACCATACACATGCAAGTATGGGGTAAGTATTCATAAGAAAGCACATATGATAATAAATCATCTTACTAATCATCATTAATAATTGAAAGCAATGTAATAATCATCATCAATAATTGTGAACACTAAAAATAATCATCATACATACATGAAATGTAGAGTCTAAGTAATCTCATCACATAATAAACTGAATCCATAGCACAATATTTGATAATCTCAAAAGAATGCTGCTAACCAACAACATAAAACTAGTTCTAAAAGAGTTCAACAATGATAACAAAATGTGAACCAGGGGCAGACACTACATAAAAAAGAAAGTGATCTAATCAGAAAAATGAAGGGGAAGAAAAAATTTATTAGATCATAAGAAAGAATTAGTTTGCAAAGAGGAGACTCAAGATTAACTTACAGAGCATACTAGAGTTAGGTACTAAATCAATTTCAATCAACTTGAATTAGGGTAAATCTCTTAATAGAGTGGTCTTAACAGATCTTTGTAAATCTCCTAACAAAGTCCTTACTTTATTGTAAGTGTTAAATCCTCTAATAAGGTGAGGCCTAGTAGTCTCAAATACTTTTAATAAGGTAGACCCCTCACAAGGTGGATCATGTATTATGATCAAACATTGTAACCCTAACAGGTTAACGAGTAAAAGCACAGATTTGTGTCACCGTTTAGGATACCAAAACCTATTTTGGTCAAATCTCATCTCTCTATCAAAACTCAATTTTTTTCAAAAACTAAAAATACCCTTTTATAGATCTCAGATTCAATATCATCATTATATATAAAAATTTAGCGTTTTGATTAACGTTATAATATGTTATAATCTCAAAATATTATAAGTCGATATTTCAATATTTCAAAAGATGCTCCCTCAAAAAAGGAAAAAAATAGTAAATCATATCAAAAAAAATTAAAAAATCATATTTATCTCTAAAGGAGAGAATCCTCTTCATGAATATGATTTTTTTTTTTAAAGAAGGTATAGATTTGATAGGGAAGTTTTGACGGAAGGAAAAAATTGTTGGATTCTGATAAGGTCAAACTTGAGTACTTATAACAAAGAAAATATACATCAAAAATAATTATTTCTTTTTTTGTTCCCTAGATATACATGTCATTTATAAGATATTTTTAAATTAGAACAAAAAAAAGATGATTTGCATATACCTGTTTGATTGGAACTACACTCTATATTTTTTACAATTAAAAAAGGGACTTAAAAATAAAATAAAATGAATAAATTCTTACTCAAAAATTTATAAAAATTATAGGCATAAAATTCATCCAATTCTATAAATTTCATTAGTTTACATTATCTTCATATTCTAAACACAAATACCATTTTTTTGTCATTAAAGTTGAATTGTGGCATTCTGATATCTTGTTTCTTTATAAAAGGTGACACATGTTTGTGCTTTTACCCTAACTTTATTACTACAATAGTGAAGATTTGTGAGTGTCATCCCCACCCTAGTTTTACCTTCACTTGGGAGGGTTTCTGTGTAATAAGTATTGTGTTGTGTTTATTTTCATGCATGTGATAGATTAGATTTACATGTTGTAGCAAGTTTAATATTACAAGTTTTACATGCACAAGACTACTAGTGAATCTATTAATGAATTGTTGAAAAGTAAAAGTGTTTAAGATTCTGATTCAACCCTCTGCCCCTCCCCCCCCCTCAATATCTTATTGTCCTATTCATACTTTCATTAATGAAAAACAATGCAGATGGAATGCCTAGAAGAAATGAAAAGGAACTCATATTATGTTGTCCAATATGCTCTAACTCAATTTGTGATATGTCCAAAATTTGGGACAAACTAGATTAGGAGGTTGCCGTAGCTCCTATGTCTTTGGAGTACCAAGATAAGATGGTATGGACTTTATGCAATGATTGTGGAATGAACTATGAAGTACAGTTCAATATTGTTTCTCAAAAATGTTTAATGTAGGTCCTACAATACTCACCAAATAAGGGGGCACTAACAACTATACTTCAGTTCAAATTACTTTGCACAAATTGTGTTGATTGTGGGAGGTTAAATCCTTTAGTTTGTCTAGATCAATATTAAAACTATAGCTTCCCTTACTAGGTTAGGAATTGGTAGATTAAAAATATATGCATACTAGGGAAGAAGGCATTGTATGCATAATGTACTCCTAAAGATGAGGTCAATTATTCATATATTCTTTTTGGGATGTTGAACAGTTGTTTTATGGATTTTTTGTTTGTAAGGCCAAATTACAATTGCAAAATTAAAATGTCAATTATATTAAGAGATCTATTACTAACATTTGGAATTTTTTTGCCTTAAAAAAAGATATAAAAGAACCTATTTATCTAATAGTCTTGAAAAAATGTTTTCCCTCTACAACAAAAAATGGATGGAGATTTCACCAATCCACCTAGCGTAGAAGCATTGATTTTGATCTAAAATAGCAACAAAAGAATCTTAAATATTATTAAATGTACAAAGTACACTCTCTTTGTTATTCTTTGTACACGTTCTAGCTAAAGAACAAATAACCTAGTGGAAACCCATCATATTTTCATCCTTTATTTCCTAACTAGATAAGCATATTCAGACTGATCTCCCACAATGAAAAAGATGATAAATAATCATTCATGGAGAATGGGCACCTATATACACACAATTCTAAAATTATATTCTATTGAGTGGTAATGAAAGGGATGTGGCTTCATCCATTCTTTACCAATTCCCTTGTGTAACCTAGTCATCATCATTGGATATGGAAAAATACACCCACTTTGTTTTCCTATGTGTATATGCCACACCTATTTCATTCTTAGTATTCTTAAACTCTATGACTAGCACATCATCTACCATGAACCTACATTCAAATTATCATTAACGTCAATGCTTAAACTGCATAAGAGGTAACATATGTGGTTGTAGATTATGTTTTATACTTACATAACCTAGATATGATTACATAGAAAGGAATATGAATGGAAATCTTGTGTTGGGTCAAACCACTATAAGGAGAGCCTATTTTATCTATTGAGAACTCCTTTTAAGTAAACATTGGTGTGCACAATATATGGCTCTCTAGACTTGTTACCTAGAAATTTGATGTCAAATTTATCATGTTGATATCCTTGTGAAGATATTTGTCATTGAATCGAGTTGTCAATTAAATCACCAGCATAAAGAAACATGAGTAGTGAATGAACAAATAGTAATATGAGTATAAAATTACATAGAAGGTTGTGACAGTTCCTATAGAGTCCTTAGGATCAAGTTTGATCCTCACATATGCCTTCCCAAAGAGATATGTACTCTTGGAAGTAAATCATCCACGTGTACTAGTATCACCAATTGTAGAGTTATAAACCACCAAGTTACACAAGAAGAACCATCTCACACAAATCAAATAGAAAAATATTAAGATAAATTATTATTATTGAATAACAAAGCAATCTCTAAGAAAATACATTTGCATGACTAAATTCAATCCAATACTCATTTAGCTATTTAAAAATAGGCAAACATGAAAAATATCATCATTCTAAACATTTTATTAGTATTCACAACCATAGATATTGCAAGCTTGACAAGTTTGATATGTTTGGGAAGTCAAATTTGAAACTTTGTCACTTTATTCAACTTTTTGAAATGCTTTTGTGGGGATTGAAAACCTATAGGGGAGAGGACCCATTACTTGAACACCCTAACTTTGCACTTATCAAAACCCTATGTAAAAGTTTTAAATCACTCCTAGTTTTTTACAGCAGGTTACTTGGCGAGTCATCTACTTATAACTAAGGTTTCAAGTCCACATCACCCGTTATGATGCCACATCAGCATGCTTTTTGCCAAGTTGTCTAAAATAGCCCAAAAAAAGTAAGATCAATGGTCGTGCATAAAGGGTACCCATAGTTGAACAGCTGATGTGGCCTCACATCATTGGTTATTGTTTATAACTTAGGGTACATTTTATTCAATTTTGGGTAGTTAGCATCACAAGTATTGGTACAATGTTGTCAAAAAATTAGACATTAAGTCAATAAGTATAGGTATTAAGTGAACAATTTTTATCACAACTATTGAAACGCGTTCAAGTACTAGGTCCTCTCCCCTATCTAGTTTCCTTTACCTCTAACTAGGTTCACAATTAACTAGATTGAGGTTTCAAATCATTTTTTTGACCTATTTTTTATTTATTTTATTTTCACTTGCAACCTTATATTTTAGGTTATATTGCATTATGTGATAATGAAGGCCTATTTTTGGTTTTCTGGGCATGCAAACTCTAATCAATTAGTAGCAGGTAGCACTGAGTTATTTTTTTCTATTGCTTTGTTAAGCTTGAAGCTCCCATTGCATATGAACAATCATGTTTTGGGAATGATTGATGGTTTTTGTTGTGAGAATGATTTGTTGTTTTCTTTGCATGGAGATGGAAAATTGTGTCCCAGAATCTATTTAGAAAATATCTACTTAATCATTGTGCTTTCTAGCTTTGGAAATTAATATCTTTGCAAAGAGAAATGTGGTCTTTTCTAGTACTATTGATGCAGAGCACCAATAACTTCTCAATATAGATATTCCCTTCACAAAAGAATTCACTTATTAGACGCAAAAATTGAATCATACTTCAACATCATTTAAATCTGTATATAAAATATTCCTTCTTTATGAAAAATCATTTGAATTAGAGAAACATCTAAATTTTAAACCATAATCAGTTACCCAATTCCTAAATCCAATTTCATTCCAAAATACTACCTAATAGAGCATCCAAAATTCATTAACTAACTATTATCTCTCCACTTTTGAGTCACTCAAAAAAAAACTGATACTCTTCCTTGGAGTATGAGAAATATCTAAATACCTTAAGAAGATCATATTGTTTTATATCCAATTCAGAAAATAAAATCCAATGTCATAGATAACAAAATCTAAAATTAATATTGCTTAGATTTGATTCCAATATTTTCAAATTTGAACAAAAAATGTGATCACTAAAGATCACCATAACTTAATTCATTTTGGAGGAATGCCATGCCATTAATACCAACAAAAATCATTTTAAAACTTTCATTTTTCAAACCTTGTAAGCTGAATCCCAATTGGGTTTTTAGACCAGCTTTTTCAATAATGAGAAAGCCAAAACAAATCAATTTTTTGCAGATTCAAATCTGCATTGGGAAGACCAACTCAATGATTTAATTAAACACATTAAGAATCACATTTTCGCCATGGTAGAATATGTTAATTGATTCTTGAATCGATTCATGCTTTGAACTTATTTTCTTTTCAACATTCAAACAGTTGTTGGCTGCATATCATTATTAACGTCTTTGCATATCATACAGTTGCGTATTTCACACAAATTTCAACTTTACTCGTTAAGTATTTTGTCAAAACAGTCCTCTCTAACGCTGATTGAATGTTTATGTTCACAACCTGACCCTGTACATTGTGAATTTGGATGTTCATATGTAATTTGATTGATTCAAGATTCTCAAATTGTAATGTGACCCATCACAATATTTTCTTCTGGATATTTCTGCATGACCGGTAGTAATGAACAACTTGCGTCAATATATAAACATACAACTCATGAATTGAACAACAAAGTAATAGAAAGAAAACTTATCAATCTCATATTTTACTGCAGAATGACAATGCTTCAATTGCATGTACAAAATTAACATGATTACCCTTAATATGCTTATGCCCCAAACAGCAAATTGAAAACTCTGCCCGCTGCTTTTATAGGAAACTCTTTATGGAAATATGTAGGGAGTTGACTCTGATCATAAAAATGCATATTGCAGCCCATAAGCATATCATCAATGCTCCCAAACGTTCAACAAAATCAACTACAACTGAACTTCTTATAAACAAGTCTTTTTGTTGTGCCCATCTCAAATCACACCAATAACCCCCCCCAGGAGTTTTATGCAATTCAGAATGTCAATCATCTCCAACTGCTAACCATGGTTAGAGCATGGAGAATACAACACACTTCTGGTGCAAGAAATATTATTCCTATGCATTTGAGAATGATAGATATGCAAAGAAGCAATTAGTAAGAGGATGCCCATGGCCTTCAGAGATATCAAACCCCCAATCTTGCTTTTAGAATTAAATTGTGCCATTATATAATGGAATAATCCTATTTAAATGCTTTTTAAATTACATCAAGATGTCCATTTGTGAAAAACTCACATTGTAGGAGAAAACTTAATTTTTGTCATTTAATTATAAATTATAATTCAAGGTTAAAATAGAAATGGGACATTAAACAGGGTGATCATTTTGAAAATGTTTAAGGCTTATCAAATATTTTGTTATAAGTAAACTAGCACTCATTGAAGTCAATTGGGTACCTTTAAGTAGACAAAATATAAAGAAACAATTGTGTGCCTTCTGTATCTTCTGTGTTTTGCATGCATGTAAGAGCACTAAAAAAATGACAAAAAATCATTTTTTACTATTTCAAGTGATAACGAAGGTAGATCAGTACTTTAGAGATTTTCTTTACCTCTAGCTAAAATATTTCCAAACCAAAGTAGAAAGAAGATCCAATCTTGAGACATCAGAGATTGTCATCTTTGAAAGCCATCCATCATGGTGAGAGGTTCCATGTGTAAAATATTGAGATAATCAGGTTTGGAGCCTACCAATCGAATCTACATTTGGGTCTGCAGCGGGTCCCTACAAGGTTTACATCACAGCCTGTGCCACGACCTATGGGTATATATATATATGATGATGATGATGATGATGATGATGATGATGATATATATAATAATCTATGAGATATATAATATTAATTATAAGTAATATCAAATAACAATAATAATTTTATAATGTATATTATGAGATAACATATTCAAGAATAATATCATGATATCATTGTAATAGAAATATAAAAATAAATAACATATCACTTAAATATCAGAAGTAAATATTATTATAGAAAACAAATATACTATAATGATATTACTAATATTATTAAATTAATATATAATTATACAATCAATACACAAGTCTAAAACTGCAATCAACATTATACATTTAATCAAATATATTAAAATGCATGTAGGTGTGACATCACCACTCATGCTAGGAAGGGTCATGTCGCATCATGCACATAAATATATTTGAGGAGGCGTGCGTAGGAAGGAATGATATGGACAGAATGACATTCTCCACAACATATTACAAATATTCAAAAGTGACTCCACATCAACTTTAACGAAGGAGAAGGAAACCAACATCATTAGAAACCGCATCGAGTTTTGCAGCAGTGCTCGGTGATGTGGATGCCAAATATATAAGGCATTGAATGAAGAGGAGAGCAATATCATAATTTGACTTTCTGTGGAAATTATCTCCTACTTATCGAAGAGGATCAGTTTATACACCAAATTACATTGAGGGAAGATCAGATTCCCTATCACAGTTAGTAGAGAGGGCACAAAAGTACAAACCAGCAGGAAGATCGAGTTCCATTTTGGAGAAGATGTGGAATATACCATTAGCAATGAAGGCATTGATTATTACGTTACATGACCCCAAATGTGCACAGACTAAGGTGATAAAGGCAGGGCAATGGCTAGAGGGTAAACTTTTTTGTTTGCCCAACCTATGCTGATGGCTAGGCCTCCTACCATGTCTATACACCATCTGCCCTGCCTTGTACCCCCACCTTATTCCTGTCATCTCATCCTTCCACTTCCATTTCCGTATTTTTAATTTTTTCTATTTAATAATGCTTTTTGATATATCATTAATGAAACTAAGAATGATTTTTTTTTTTTAACTATTTGTATTTATATGTATTAAATAAAATTTTTAAGTGTATTTATAATTTGTATATTATTTTATAGTTATATAGTTAATTTAAATTATTAAATAGTTATATTAAAATATATTATCTAACCAATTGTTAAATTTATGTTTCAAAGTTTATACATAAAAATAAATAATCTCACATAAAAATAATTATTTAATTTATTATATTATCTTATATTAGAAGATGATGGTTGTTTATTTTTATTTTTTTGATGAATAGTCCTTTTCAATTAATTAAATTTACTAAGATTAAAATTCACAAAAAAGGGTCGGGGGATACAGGATCACCCTGTGAATGAGTTCAGTCGGCTGAAGCCGAAGCAAACAACATGGCCGCAGCCAGCAACTATAAACTAATCATCAAAAAAAAATATTAAAAACAACCTCATGCTGCCAAGGCAGTACCAGTAGAGGGAGGAGGATCATCTTTATCAGGAAATCCCCACGCATTAGTGGGATTGTGAGGCGGACTAGGAACAGTCCAATCGTCAATAGCATCCACAGGATCTGGGGTAGTTGCAATCTCCGCATCCTTCTTGTCTAGCCATGGAGGATAAATTGCCAAGGCCAGCCGAGGAAACTTGCCAGAGTGCGCCTGTCCAGGGGGAGGAGCTGGAGACTAGCCAGAAGCCTGCCTAGGGGGGGAGCCGGGGACCAGCCAGAACCACCACGTGGTGGGGAAGCAAAGCGGCACCTCCAACCGCCATGACCACCGCTGGGAGAGCGATGGCGGGGACCCTAGGAGCGTGGCATGTGTGAATGGCAACCAGAGGACTGGCGTTTAGAATGGTGACTGCGGGATGAGGAAGCATTAGCTGAGGCATCCGGAGGAACTCTGGCAATGGTACAAGGAGCATTGCCCCAGTGGTTTAACAATTCTTGTAAGTGGGAAACCTCCAGTGCAACTTTATTAGCTTGCACCTGTATCTGCATAATGACATTGTTACAAATGCATGCCTTAGTGTACATTGCAATGTTAACATCCAAAAAACTGTGAGTGAATAAAACTGCATTCCTATCTTTCCATAGAGAAAACAAAATTTCCATCCTGAAGGTATGCCAAATCTGAGAAAACTTTCGAGGAAATCTGGGGGAATCACCCAGAAGGATCATGTGCCATGAAAAAGGTTCAGGCCTGAAAGGCTTGAAAAAATCATGAATCCAGTGCCAATAATTCTGAGCACGTTTGCAAAACCAAAAAATATGCAAAAAGGACTCAAGTTGGCCACAGAAGGGGCATCTAGGGTCAGGAACCCCAATGTGCTTGAGCCGAGGCCCTAGGGGAAGACCTTGGAAAGCAAGGCACCAAGAAAAGTGAGCAATCTTAGGTTCTGTAATGGCACTCCAAATGGTGTCGAACCGTTTTCTCCATTGAGAAAGCGAAGAATGCAAATGCCACTGTTGATTAAGCGTGTCTACCATCAGAAGGTGGGGCGAAAGCCATCTATATCCCATAGTGGGCTTATAATTGGTAAATGGAGTGGCAGGAAACCACTTCCAATCATACCACCAAGGTCAAACAGACTGAATCCCCACTTTATGAAGTAAGTGCACAGGGGTGGAAGACAACAAAAGCTCATAAGTCTGACGATCGGCACGAACAAGGCGGTATTGAACTTGCATATCCTCCCAAGACCTGAAATTCATGGTGACTCTTGAAAAAATATCTTTAGAAGTGCGAATGCCACATTTATAGAAATGCAGAGCACTAGCACCTTGAGTCTTGGCAAGAGGAATACCTTGGAAGGCAAACAGGGGAGACCACCAAATGTTCTGCTGATTTAAGGATAGCCCATTGTGGAATCATTACCGGCCCAACGAAGCCAAGGTTTAACAGCTTCCCAGGCTTTCCAGATGCTCTTTATAACGAAGGAGCCCTGTATGACCATTGGTTCTCACATAGTGAGAAGGGTCTAAAAACTAATTCCCTTCCAAGCCTGTCTGTTGGCCAGGAAGCCTGAAGAAATGCAATGTCTGACAAGAATTTTTCAGGCTTCATCTCCAGAAATAGCTCTGATAATCCATTTAGCACAGAGGGAAAGGCTCTGCTTCCGAGTGGACAGCAAGCCGAGACCCCCAGATTCCCTCAGGAGACAACATAAATCCCAAGCAACTCTGTGAAAACCATGATGGTCAGAACCAGAGGACCAAAGAAAATCTATGAGCAACCGTTCTAATTTGAGGTATGAAGCTTTGGAGGGAGCCCAACAAGAAGAATGAAACACATGGGTGGCATCCAAAATCTTAGAACAAATCTGGAATTTACTAGCAAGAGAAAGTGGCTTAGTGATCCAATAATCAAGCTTTTTGGTAATCTTTGTAAGCACATCATTCCAAAGTTCCACAGAGGAAGCCTGGAAGCAAAGGGAATGCCAAGAAAGAAAAAAATTTCTCCATGAGTAACCCATTTCCATTAGAATTGGCTGAGCCAAGGTGGAGCTGGCAAAAAAGACTATCGGTAATAGAGTGTTTTATGCCATTGAATGGCAGAGCCAGAGGCTTGACAAAAAGTGTCAAGACAATCTAACACATTTTTTATGTTTTCTTCAGCTTCAAGAAGAGTGAGAAAAGAATCATCAACAAAATGACCATTGACTAACTGGGAGGAAGAATCAAGCAAGGAAATGCCATGGACTAGCCCAGAAGACACAGAATGAGCAAGTAAATAACCAAAGCCTTCGATAGCAAGGACATAAAGTGCAGGAGCTAATGGACAACCTTGTCTAATGGAACGAAAAAGTCCAAAAGCTTCAGATTGTGAATTATTGATGGTGATGTAAGCATTAGCATCACCAAAGAGCATCTCCATAGACTGAAGGAAATTGGGGCCAAAACCTAGAGCCTGAAGCATAGCCAAAATGAAAGGCCATTCAATGCGATCATAGGCTTTAGAAAAATCTATCTTTAAAAAGATAGCCTGCTGCTTGGACTTACGGGGCCATTCCATACCTTCCCAGACAACAATGATGTTGTCAAGAATATATCTAGATTTGATGAAGCCAGTTTGTTCTGGCCGCACAATTAGAGGAAGCATATGGCAGATTTTGAGAGAGAGCACCTTCACAATGATCTTATAAGACACATTGAGGAGGGTGATGGGCCTCCAGTTGCAGATGTCCTCAGGATCACCAGCTTTAGGTATGAATTTAATATTGCCTTTATTTATGATCACTCCTAAGCTTTTAGAATGGTATGCTTCAAGATAGACTTTGTGCAGATCAGGACCAATTTTCTCCCAAAGATGTTTGTAAAATTCACAGGGAAATCCATCACACCTAGGGGATTTGTCATCCACCATGGAGTAAGCTGCCTCTTTAAGGTCTCAGAGGGAAAGAAGTTGCTCACAAAAAGCGCGTTGCTCAACTGCGAGGCGGTTTGGAGTAACAGAAATACACTTTCTGAGAGCCTCCTCCTGAGTAACCGAATGGCCCTGTGAAGCAAAAATGTTCTCATAGTGAAGAACAAAAGCTTGCAGGATGTATGGCAGATTGGAAAGAACCTCAGTTCCCTATTTTATCATTTTAATCCCAATATTGGTATGACGGGCTTGTAGAGCCTAGAAGAACTCCTTTGAGGCTTTGTCGCCAACCTCCAACCAGTGGAGATGGGCTTTGATTTGAGCTCCTTAGACAGCATAGTTATCAGCAATTTGCTTTTCATGGCGAAGCTTGGCAAGCTGAAGTTGCAGATCCACATCAAAAGGGTTGAAGGTGAGCGCTTTAGAGGCTTTTTTGAGGGAAAGGGTGTTGGCATCATAAGATTGTTTTCTAAAAATTGCTAGCTGACGCCTATAGATGCGCAAAAAATGAGTCGTTCTGGTAATGGCATCATTCCACCATTGAACCCAACCTCGATGGGAATGTGGACGTGGTTCCAAATTCCAAACATGTTGTATGTGGGAGATAGTGGAAGCATGCAATAGCACAGACATGTTGAGGAAGAATTGAGACTTAACCACTTTGGGGATAGTTGTTTGCTAAGAAATGCCAAAATAAATGGGATAGTGGTCTGACAACATCATGTCTGTCAGGGGAATGACGGGTAGATCACGATCTTCAGAAAAATAAAAAAAATATTGTGCCGAGATCATAGCACGATCAAGATGTTTCAATATGCGATCAGGACCGGCTCGAAAATTGGACCAAGTGTGCCAAGCCCCATTATCATGACGGCGGCTAGTATTGGGATCAAAGAGGCCCAATTTATGATGCATGTGAAACCAAGCTTGTCTTTCCCCAGCTGTCCAACGGAAAGGTAGAATGCCATCTTTTTTAGAGGCCACTTCAACCATATTGAAGTCCCCACACAGGACCCAAGTAGCTGGCGGCAGGTTGTCAGCAAGCCAAACCCACATTTGCGCCCTTTCCATAGCATCATTGGAGGCATAAACATTAATGACTCCGATGGTTGTTTATTTGAGGTATGTATATAATATAAGAAAATATTTATCTATATGAAGATTAAGAATATTTAAATATAATTAACTATATTAATCATTTACAATCTATAAGAGACACAAACACGTGTTATTTTGAAAAGTGAGAAGACATTTAGAAGGCCAACAACAATTTTCACATTAAACAATAAAGTTTAAACCCCTTTAATTAGAATGGGAAGAAAAAATATTTTACTTATATAAAAATGTTTTTCAATCAACAAAACAAAATCATGATGTGCCTTGTTTTAACTATGTGTGTGTGCACCCTATTTTAATTCATGTTATAAATTTTCATTTGCTTTTAAAGATACATTATAGTTTTAAATGAGCATAAGTATTGCATCATGGTAATTAAAACTACATTTAAAGATTATACTAAAAGTAGTCAAGTTTTAAAATTTAAAATAACTTTATATTAAATAATTGTTCTAGGTTAAAATATTCATCAAATTATAAAATTTATTATATTATAATAGCAATTAGTTGTGGTTGATCATTTTAGGAAAGGATAAGAATATCCTAAAATAATTTTAATATCTTGATCATTCACAATCTATGGGAAGTAAAATGGTAACTAGAACCAAAATGACAAAAAGTATCCATTTTAGTTAGTTATATACTATGGAAATTATTTCATTTTTTAGATTTATTTAGATATAATATTTATTTTTATAATTGCAAGAATGATCTGTAATAATATGAATATGTTAATGATTTTTTAAATATTTTATATGAATGTTTAGAAATATTTAATAATATTTATATGTCCATTAATATTTGATATAATTATTTCTAAGAAAATATTAATATTTAATAATAAGATAATATTGAAGTAAATAAAATATATTTAAATTTTATTTTTTCAAATAGATGTATTTAAGATGTGTATAAGAGTATTTATTTTAGAAATTAGTTTTGATCTTTAGTTTATTTCCTTTGATGTTTGATGTTTGATTAGACTATATTAACTTTTAAATAATTATATTATAATATATTAAACTTATAACTATAATATTATAATATAATTAATATATTTTAATATAATTATTTAATAATTTAAATTAACTATATAACTATAAAATAATATACAAATTATAAATACACTTAAAAATTTGTTATTTAATACATAAAATACAAATAGGTTTTTTTTTTCTAAATCATTCTTACACTACTACATTTGACCTCAATTTTCGATCATCAATTGAAAAGGTAAATGTTGGTCTGATTATAAAAGGAAAAATTTTATTTTTCTTATATCTAAGCCCGTGTTGGTCAAAATTTCGACCAACACGGGCTTAACTTCAAAATCAAAATTCATTTTCAATTTCATTAATGTCCATGGAGCGGGTGGGAAGGAGCTCGACCTGGAGCATGGTGTAGTGTAGGGGTTTCCTTGAGTTTTCCTAAAATATTTGGAATCTCCACACTTGAATTCCATCGCAGCATACCGTGATGCAGTTACTCCACATGCCAAATGCTCAAGATGTTGTGGGTGTTCACAGGGAGCTCATGTTGTGTCTTTGTTTGCCTACAGGCTGGATGAGAGCGGTTTGTAGGGATCGGGGCAAAAGCTTGTCACATTTTTGTGCTGCAGGATCAGTGACTCTATCCTAAACTATAATTCCTTTTGATGGGCCCTTTGAATATATTCATGGCATGCAGGGCATCACAATTGTTATGCAAGATACAGGTGATGAACGCTAGAACAGAGGGATTTGAAAGATTTCATGAACGAAAATGGTAAAGATGTTTGTTTGAAGATTGCACGAAAGGCCATCCTCAAAGGAAACCCAAAGTGTCTGCAGAATATGGTAAATTTATTAAAGGGTGAGCTTCTACAAGATGAACATGGAAAAACCCTCTTTGATTATGCAACCAAATCAGAAAATGGAGAATCTCCCGAATGGTCGGTGAAGCATATATGGAATGGTACAAAGTTAACAGAAGGGATAAATGGGGAAGAACCTTTCTTCATTGGGCAACACTTATTCGACAAGCTGATTCATGCAATGATTGTATTGAGAACTAGAAGTTAAAAGTAGTTACCCTGGATAAGTTGAACCAAAAATCTTTACATTTAACAGAAAAAGGAATTAATGGGCACCTAGTTGTGGATATTTTACGCAAATCATCCTCCGTGGACTTAGTTTTTGCAATCGATTGTGAGGGAAGAACACCTTTGCACTTGGCATCTACGAAAGGAAACATAATAATGGTTGAGAAATTACTGGGGAGATTGCTTCAGCAGCCAACTCACAGCCCAAATACTACAACAAACCCACTGGTAAGCTAAAGATTTTATTTTTACCATTAATGGGTATCCTCTAGTAAGAAAGGCAATAGAAATAGTGGATGAAGATCAAGCACAAACTTTGAGCTTATACTTCTATGCTTGGACACATAATGCCTTCAAAATGATTGAAAAGGAAAGTTTTGCTATGAATTATCTAATATCAGACTACAAAATTTTTTCACTCGACTAAGTAGTAGTTTGAAGATGTACACTGTAGGAAAACAATATTATCTATTATACAAATAGGACTTTACACAGCACTTAAATTAATTTTTGCAATTTTTCTTGCATACAATGAAAGTTCTCTGAGTTGCTTCCATTTGGCGAGGTTGAATGTTCTTTGTGTTTGAGATAGCTGGTAATATGTATGAATAACCTGATCAACATAGTTGTATAAAGGCTTTTACACTTCATATGTTTACAAACTTGTTATGTATCCATGATGTTTTGTTTGTTGTTTTTGGCTCTTTTATTGGTTACATAGTTTGTCTCAGGTTGTCAAGGTTCATTTTTTTAATCTTCTTAGAAGAGGTCAGTTAAATATTATTCTATTTCTAAACCATTATTCTGAACCTTTTATTTTGCAAGCCACCATTTTTTTGCAAACCTAGCTGCAAAACAAATTGGTTTGGAAAATCAATTCATTCTTGGCCTTCCCCTATAGTAGAAGTCTACTAGTTTTTCTTTAAAAATATATGTGGTTGCAATAGATTTATTCATAATACAATTTTTTAATAAGTATTATATTTTTTTCATTTAGCTTTATTAAGCCCAAGATCCACTGGAATCGTAAATGCTCTATTACTTGGTTGGTCAAGCTTATGATAGGTTTTCAAGATGAAATGTTTCATTGGGGTCTTAGCTGTACAAGATTGGAAATTATTAAGATTAATTCAATTAAATTATATTGCCATAGTGGGTTGGAGATGGACATCAGAAAGTTCAATTAATTTGAAGATGGATTGTTTTAACCATATGCCATGATGGTAGGAATTGAAAAATCTTTGCTGATATTGGAAATTGGATGACAAGCTACAGAAGAGTTAGTAACTAATGAAGAAATAAGTAATTTAAATGCTCTTCATATATTATTATAAAATAAAAACTTTCCTTATTCTAGGAAAAGCAGTAGATAATAGGGCAGAGCTATTAAAATTAGTGAATGTCATCAAATATTACTTTCTTACGAATGCACTACATACTCCAAACTTGTGGCTCAAAAAATAGTGGCAAATAGCGAAATATCAAACAACCACATTAGCCTTATAAGGGTTTGATTACAAAGAAAACAAAATACATTTTTTTGAAAATTTCAAAAGACATATTTCTTATAACATAAAACTTCTAGAAAGTATGACTGCTCAACACAACTCAGCTCACTTTGCATTATATCAATTTGGTGATTGATACCATGCTAGTCAAAGCTATACATCTTGACTGTGGGGAATTTTGTGCATGTTGTAATATGAATTTTCTTGCACCTCTAAAAGATCCCGAGGCTATTGAGGAAACCATAGTCCAAATTCTTTAGCCTGCTGACCAGCAATATACAAATTATTTTCTTTATAATAGGATCCTCCAATATCATCAAAAAATGATACATTTCCTATAGTTGCAGTAAGACTTTCACTATATCCTAATGGTGTTGTAGTATAGTTACCATAACTTGCAAGAATGCCAATATGGGGAGAGTTCCCAATAGCCATCCCTGGCTTATACTATGATGACATAGAGAATTTCACACTAGTAGCTACTGGTGGATATGACCTACCAATAGGAAGCTATGTAAAACCACTATTGCCTCCTAAATTGTGCATTTTTAGGATGGCACATACACATATGGAATATATGGATGGTATAGGATATAGCTAGGAGGATAGTGTTGAATATGTATACTAGCAGGTTGATGAAAGAGAAGCATGGTCTACTATGCCAATGGTATTGTTATTTGCACAATTCTAGTTGTTTGGGTTGCTAAATCTAGGGACCTACATTGGAGAGTACCAAAGAGTTTCCACACTCTTGTAATGATGAACCATTCTAACTAGATAAAATTCTAAGATTCCCATTATACTTTGTAGCAGCAATAGATCCAAGAAATGTACAGAAACTAATATCTTCATCAGAACTAGGTCTCATTATTGGAGTATAAAAGCTTGTTGAAGGATCATATGTTGCCTGGGAAAAATTTGGCAATCATTCACATAGCTAAGACTCGGAATGTTCACAAGAAGGGTACTGGCTTTACGATATCACCAAACCAATTCTATGATAGTTTGGATCAGTCTAAATAGGAAGATACTAAGGACCAAGTAGATCTACCACCTCTTTCTTTGTTGGATTAGATTGTGAAGACATGATTGGATTAGTGGGGACTGCAACATCATTATTTGATGACGGATGGAATGTCATCCAATGTGGTTTTATTGTACTATTTGTACCCAAATTAGTAGTATACTCTATAACAATACAATACCAGTCAGCAAAGAGTGCATACATTTGAGTCTATGTGTGTGGAAATATTTGAAACCACTAAAAAATAATTAATAGAGGAGTGGGTACCTTGGGTGAAAAATCCATTTTGTCCTTTTGATTACAGATCCATTCTCTCAGTCATTTTAGGGCCCTTTGTATTGTTCACCTGCTGTTGATGGCTGTTACCCCACCTTTTCGTGTCTTCTGTTGGTAGTAATAAGACTGCCAATTATGACTTCTCTAAAAATTTGTAATGAGACTACTCATTATGACTTCTCTAAAACTTTTTGGAAATGATTTCAGCTCTGGAAAAGCTTCCAAGGCTCAATCTGCTTGATCTAAGGTGTAGGCATTAGACATTAAAATTTGGTGATTCCTTGGGCTTAGACTTGGCTCATCTCTTTGGAAAGAATTTTCGCAAAAAAATTAAAATTATTTAATAATAAGAGTCTTATATTTTCAGTTGCTAAACATACACTCTGCATCGCTAGCCACCAAATTCTAGTTTCCCATAAAACATGTTGAGAAATAAAGCTCATAAAATATGTATTCTATTGAAGTTTATTGGCATTTAAAACTTTAAAATCTTACTATATAAATGCTTATATATTTCATCATTTAAGACAAAGAATTAAATAGGTCTCAGAGATAAAGCTTGGAGATGGTGATGAATCCCCATGCGTTGATGAAAACTTCCACATTTGTACGGACAAGAGGGATGCTAGAGGTCACAGAGTTTTGATTGAGATTTGCTTGTATAATAGTTTTGAATTTTGAATGCTTTGCAAGAAATATTAAATGTTGTCTAGGAATTGCCTGAACTGAAGTTTAGAGCTAGCTAACATCTTATGTGAATTATTTTCCAGGGATGTTGAAGTTCCATCATCTAAGATTGTTATGTTTCAGAGACTGATCAAAGGTAGTATTTTATGATGGCTTTTAATGTTTCTTTTGCATATGGTACCCATGTGGTGATACATGACATAATTAATTGTACTTGGCACAAATACAAATGTCAGTTTCACTGCCATTTTTGTGAACAATATATTTGTTGTGCTCGCAATCAATGTCCCTTACTAATTTTTTTCATCTTAATTGTATAAACTGAGTCTTTTCTTGTGAACCATATTGAATTAAAGGATGCTTTTCCTTGAACAGGGTTGTTATGATTTTAGCAGATGTATAAACTATCAGTGTTGGGGCTCTATTTCTCATAATAAATTTTGAGTTTTTGATCACTTCATGTATAAATCTTTCAGGCTCTGAATAAATTTTTGGATGGAGATGCCATATTAATGTTAAATCCAAAAATAAACAAAAATTCTGCTGCAAACTTGGTGATAGAGAAAGTGCTATTAAGGAGTGGTTAAAAGGCTTGGCAGTGATTTGATTTTGATCAATCAGGTATGCTTCATGTGTTCAAAGTTTGTCTACTCAGAATTTAGCTCTTGTTTATGGCCTTTTATTATTATGAGCTTTATAAGTTTATATAGTTCATTTCTCTATTAAAAATTGCTATTACATATTGGTTTTCTTTGTGTTGTACATAATCCAAATTAAACCCATTTATTTCTTATTACAGGGCCACATCAGCCTTATGCTTGAAAAAAGAAGAGGAAGCCTCATGTTATAAGAGTAGAACCACAAGAGTCATCGGAGAATGTCGAAGATAGTCACGATGTGCCTATTAGCATCATGACTATCTTCGGCATTCTCCTATGGTTTGTAAGGGAGATCAGCTAGCGAAGATGATCTATTAGCTTTTAATATGCTTCATAGATGAGATTGCATTATATGAGATTCATTACTACACTCGGGAATGGGCTCATCTTTAATCTTCAGAAGATTGAAGATGAGCCCATTCCCGACTGTAGTAATGAATCTCAAAGCTCCTTCAGCTTGAGCATAGGATGTCTTTCAGACGATCTTTCTGAAGGTGCATCAACATTGTATCCTTCAGGTGTTTGATTCTTCATCTTTCTTCTTTATTATTCTACAGAACAATTCTTATGGTTTAAGTTTTTTAGCATCAATTTGTAATTTCAGTCAGAATTCTCTATATATCTTTTCCTGCTAGATAGGGTTGCTTAGTTTTTATGTAAATGTCTTTGCTTTTGCAGCTTGGACATGAATTCACCACCAATGTTCTTTATACTCAGCCAACAATATATTTGTACCAAGTATAATGCATTGTAATGGTATTGTTCATACAATGTTGATGTTTACTCAAGAAGACCATTTTTATTTAGTTTTATTTGCCAAGTTTCCTCTTCAATTTGATTTTGAGCTGGTGACACTTGAGACTCAAATGCCTACAAATGCTTCATGCAGTGTCCAGTTTCAAGCCCTGATCACTAGGTAAGCTCCTAGCTCTTATTATAGTTTTCTTACTGCAATGTCACGTCCAGTTTGCATGTGATTCTACTGACCTAAAGGATCCTTAACCACAAACAACACTAGTCTCCTCTACCCAAGATAATACAAATTTGTTTGGATTTAAATAAGAAAATCTCAGCAGCATTATTAGTGAGGATTTGTGTTTACTTAGAAACTTCTTATCTAAGAAAGCCTTCCTAAGGGTTGTGAGTTTGTGTACTTCTCCTTTACATCAAAGGTTCAATCCGAGTATGTTGCTAAGACCCTGCCCAAGGTTACAAATGCAAAGTGAACTAGTTTTCAATGCTTCTCACTAGCAATAAAGCATGTTTTATTAGCCCATTATCTAGCTAGTTCACCTTTATTTCAAATTTAATGCAGGGACGAGGAGCTTCTTGGTCAGGGTCTTGCATTGAATGATGAATTAGATCGTGTGCTAGGGAAACATGACTCCATTACTACAGGGTCTCCTGTTACATGAAAAAGAACATCAACTCATATAGCTCCTCTTGTCAGTGTCAACCATGAGGAAGATGATATTGAGGATAATTTAACAAAACTAGCTCATAGGTAGCTTATCTGTGGATGGCTAGTTCTTATAGAAATGTGATTGTTGATTTAAACAAGTGGTAATTTAGTATTTTTGAAAGTGTCTACAGAAGCTTTGCCAAGATGTTTCTTACACATGCCATGGGTTTGTGTAATTTTTAAATAATGTAGTTACTCATCAAATTCTTTCAACTAGTTCCTTTCATCTATTAAATCCATGTACTATGATTTGACAGGCTTCTATAGAGAAAAATCAAAAGAGAAATAACAATATTTTATGCATTGTAGGTCAAGATCCAGTGCACAAGCTCATCAGAGAGTTGATAACATGGAAAAGAATCAGTGAATAGGTCAACTCCCATTGATACCTCCACCACGAGGACTTTAAAATATTGATACTCACTGCCAGCAAACTGAGCAAACAATGGTGTGACATGGAGAGGCATTCTAGCAGGCATTCTGGTAGAGGCATTCTGGCAGGCAAGAGTTGCTTGTATCTGATAAAAAAAAGAAGAATGTAGGTACTAATGGCTTACCATTTATGGAATGGATTTGTGCCATATGGATGCATTTGAGCACACATGTTGACAAGGTAATATTTTTTTCAACACGTGGTGGAAAGTTAACAAATTTGTAAACTCTATGAATAATTCCTTTAGAATATGTAAAAATGTATTTAAATAGGTTTACGCAACTTCATCTTCTGATTACAACCTTAATCAAGATCCTAAGGTGATTGAAGGTTTATATAAAGATCAATATGTCCTCTCCTTATGCCTGCCTCTCATTCTTTTCTCGTAATCGAGCTTCTTGGCATTAAACAATAGCAGAGCCTTATGGAGAGTCCATATGCCCTTGATATAACCCCTCCCTCCTCTTTCTCCTACCATCTCTAGATTTTCCACTTAATTTTTGGTGATGTCATATCATGAATAAAGAATCATCACTCCTCATTGACCTAATTAGGGTTTTCAGATCTCCATGTCCCACATTTACTATTTCATCCCACCATGGCTGCAATTTTTTCTCTTCAAACAAAAGCATCATCCATTTTAGAATGTAACGTTTTCACATGAACTAAAATTGGAATCAAATTACTAGAGAGTACTTCTAGTTTTTGAGAAAAGGACCTAACGGTAGCCATGCTTGTTCCATGTAGAATATCACTGCGCTCATTTAAAATATGTTATTATAATTGTCATTACGGATTGTATATGATTCTGTTTTTTTAAGATAAGATTTGAATAAGTTTCTTTTGACTTTTTTT
Source organism: Cupressus sempervirens (assembly GCA_028749045.1). Taxonomy (NCBI): domain Eukaryota; kingdom Viridiplantae; phylum Streptophyta; class Pinopsida; order Cupressales; family Cupressaceae; genus Cupressus; species Cupressus sempervirens. Next base: position 441,741,048 of record CM053791.1, read on the forward strand.
CTTTTCATTTGGACAAAATTTATATCTAGGGTCTCTAATATCTATTTAGCATTTTAATGATATGATTGTCCAACTTAAACTCTCTATCAATGCTTTCATGATCACAAAAAGAGATAACAATAAAGGTGTTTAGAATGAGATATGCAATCATTTTTTGGGAGCTATTTTGGCAGATCACTTTATGCAATTTTCCTTCAAACCCTTACATTTGTTTGATGTTTTTTCAACATGAAATAATGGTTCCATTTCTATTACTAGCTAATTAATTGCCCATTTGGACAAAATTTCTATCTAGGGTGGCTTTGAGTTCAATTTAATCAACTTAAAAGTGGAGTCAGAATGTCACATCCAAAGTGACTGAATGACATGCTAGTTTTATCAGAAGGCTAACCAGAAAATAATAGAATAATTGATTTTTAGATGTCAAGTGCATGAGGAGTTTCTTGTTTAATAGCATTATAGAGTATCATTGTGGCAGCAATCTAAAGATCAGATAAAACATCTTCTGTCATTCTATGATGTTTATATCTATAACTGTCCACACTAAAACCTATAAAAAAACATGAAATTTAAGTGAAATTTAATTTCAAATTTTGGAGCTTGACTAATTTGCTGCATATCAAGCCTGACTCTGCAACCCATTGTTAACCTGCTCCAGCTTTTACTTGCCAGCTACTCGACCATGCACCTTATCTTTTTATAATTCCATGACTTATGTCATAGTTTCTGAGAAATATCAGACCTTTAATTTACATGACAATCTTCATATGTTTTATCTTTTGACAATCAGACAAGAACCTTTATGTCCAATGCAACTTCCTTTCTATTGTGCGTGGATGCTAAGTTCTCTTATGAAGTCCCTCTTTAGTTCTTTATTACTTATTGTTGCATATTCAAATGCTATCTTTATTTCAAGCATTTCTTTTACCAAAACCAACAACATGTGTATTTGATTATTTGTGGAGCATCCTGAAACAAACTTGATTAAAAATAACAACTCATTCTCTTTGTACCAAGACTGGCATTGTCTGTCACAAAAAATAAGAAAAATGTGCATACGCATCCATATAGGGAATCACTTTTCTCACTCTTAACATAACCATTTGAAGATAGACCAAAAGAAGGAAATGTACTTTAATCTTAACCAAGAATCACAATTTTTCAATGGCTCAAATTGAATTTATATCCAAACCCTTTCTGATGGGTTTGTGGCAAAGGTTTTTATAGAAATTTTAAGAAAATATATTAGGTCTCTCTGTACATATCATGACAAGTACCCAATATTGATTCAAAAAATATATTATTCATCATACATCATTCCTACATCAGTTTTAATGCTCATTCAATCCATTTACATATAAATGAATATTCTAAGACAAGCTAAAATGCAACTTTTACTACAAATTACAAGGACTATTAAATAAAAACTTATAAATGTTCCATTTATTCTTCAAATCCAATACATTACAATTGAACCTCACAATTTCTACATTCCTCCATTAACCCTCAATAACTTTTACATAAAAGATCCATAACAAAAATGATAGATACATTGAATTCAAAGTTCCCTCCGACATCAAATTTTTCTGATGGCGAATGGGGTGCTGCAAGTGAGGATGTTAGAGGCGATAATAACATTTTACATGAAAAATAGCTGAAGTAGAAGATGAGGATTCCACAATAATTAAGAGTTCCGTACTAAATCACAATTCAGATAATGATGAAGCTAGAATTGAAGATTCAGATAAGGAAAAAGTTGTCAGTGATGTAGTAATTGCTGAATTTGAAGCTATAGCTCATGGATTACAGATTATAAAGAATAATGACCTTGAAGAACTATGAGAACTTCAATCTAGATCTTTCAGAACAATGTACCATGGAAAATGGAGGGGATCTGATATTATAATTAAATGAGTTATTTGATATGCAACTAAAAGGAGGAGTGTAGACATTAAAGTTGCAGTTTTGGGATCATTGATGTCATGATTACCATTAAAATTTAATGATAAGATGTATGATACACAATGATCATACCCCTAGGCTAGTAGGCCATGACACTCAATAAGGACTAAAATATTCGATTGCAAAATAGGCATGTTGAACTAGTTTGAGACTAGGCAAAAATGCAGATTGAGACAAGCTAGAAATGACTCATTACCAAACAAATTCAATCTGAAGTATAGGGACATGCAATGTATGGGTTGAATTCAAGGTGGGGAAACATATTTCACTTTATATAGCATGAAACTCATGGGGCATTAATGCTCAAAAGTGAAAATAGGGCATCTGTAGCCAGATGTCAACATGTTACTCTCAGGAAATTGAGAGTACCAAAAGTCAGAGTGGTCCTTTCTCAAATTACCATTGAGGACCTCTGAATTCATATCCTTGAAGAGATCTTAGCTAGAGACTAGTTGACATACCCCATTCATCAGTGTGACTCAAACAAGGTTCAAAAAAGGGAGATATATTTTTGAAAACCTCCTAACCACTTTGGAGGCTATGTGATGGGGCTAGATATTTCAAACGGAACTCTTTTGTCCTTCCTCTGGGCTTTGAAAAAACATATCATGGGGCATAGTGGTCCTTTCTCAAGGTTAATCTTGAGGAATTTGAATTTTCTAAAAGAAATTGTTAGATGGTTAACACTATTGAAAGATGATGTAGCTGAAGTAGAGGTTAATTAATCCCTTTCAAATAAATTATCTTTAGAGAGGTCAATTAGAAAGATGGTTAAAACTATTGAAAGATGATGTAGCTCAAGTAGAGGTTAATGGATCCCTTTTCAGAGCAATTCTCTTTGGAGAGGTCAATTAGGTAGGAATGTCCTCTTGCCTCTACACTCTTTGTTATTGCATCTGATGCTATATTCTATCTTTTGAGATAATCAACTTTGACTGCTAAGATCATAGGTTTATCCCTACCCAAAAATGACAATAATGAAAATCCAATTTGGAGATGACACTGCACTATATGTTGAGCTTGAAGAGAATAATTTGGATAACTTGATTTAGAGTTTGTACCTCTTCTATATAGCTTCAGGGTCAGAAGTAACTACTTCTAACTCTGTTATGCTTGGTTAGCTGGACAAACACAATCAATTTAATGAGAAATGATGAAGTATGGTTCAAAAATTTCAACTAATCTTTACTTAGTTCACTTCAAACACTTGTCTAAGAAAACCTATTTACTATGATTGAAGAATGTTATTACAAGGAAAACGGATTTATTATGTCATAAAGATCTTTGCCAAGTTTTTTTTTTAAAAGATAGTTATCGGTTTTAAAAGAATTTGGTTTAATAACTGATTTGAAAGTAAAAGAAGACAAAGGCATGGTAAAGATTGGGATTATATAGAGGAAGCTTCATACATTGGCACAAAATAATAAGAGGTGATAATATTGATTGAAACAAGAAAGATGGCTCACATTTTTCTATGATGCAGATTTCATTTTTCTTTAAAAAGAAGAGCATGCTGAAAGATATAATGCAAGAGTAGATTAAGAATTGAATTGTATTGAACAACTCAGACAAAACAATAAGATTGAGTCATGAAAGAAGAATTATGTGTGCACATGAAAATCGATCAATGAAGAAGATACTTTACGAAAAAGACTGTTGAAAGGTTTGGTTGACATGAGGATAATTGTTGATTGCATTGTTTTAGAAACAACAGTAAGATTAATCATCAAATATGATTTATTCTTGAAAAGTATATGTCAATCTACATTTTTTATTATATGATTTGATGATGGTTAGATATTTAAAAGAAACACTCATTCTTTTTTGACTAAATCAGAGTTATGAGGGAGGTATGGTCATAGTTTTTTTTTTTGGAAGATTATTGATATTCTTATGCATTTATTTTAGAGTACTCTTATGCACTATACTTATCTTATGAGTTTTCTAATGTTTCTTTTATGTCTAGAAAATTTGATTAATCAATTTGCCTTTGACAATACTGCAAATATGATTCATTACATCTGGTAAATGTATTTGACAGTATTTGTGCTGACATTTGTGCACATGGACTCCATATAGCAGGGAAAGATATCCAGACATAGTTTTCAGGCTTTAGGTAGGTATTGCCTATGAGCCAACTATTTTTGTCTTTCTGTGAGCTATAATTGGGTCAGACCTTATGATGCTTTTATTCAATATTTTATCTTTACTCTCTATTTGTTATGTATAGCAACTTGATTTGTTCTAAGAAAATAGATTGTGTAGTTTTATTGCATGTTTATTTTTGGGGAAGTTAAATGTATTGACATATTGATTGCATGGGTCACTTCATTGATGGATTCTACATATTTTTTATGATTATACAGTAATATGGTTACTCAGGTAGAATCTATTATCACTTTTTACTGCTAGCACTTTATTTGAACTCCTATTCAAGAACTTTAATTTAGGGCTCTCAATTAGCTTCTCTTATTGATTCTTCTCATAAATAGTCTACATTTACTTGTATTTCACCCTTAAAGATCAATTCCTCTGAACTTTTTGTCATAACTGAATATAGAATTTTTGTTGGACAAATAAATAGTTCTAGAAAGGCTTATACCTAATAGACGCAAGAAAAAGTAAATTCGTGATTGAAGGTAACAACCAGGAACACAAAATTATCAGATTTTGCATGCCTGAAAAATATAAGGCATGCGGATGGGACTATTTTAAGCCAAAAGTACATAAGTGAAGCAGAGAGAGAGATGACAAAGAACAAGAGAGAGCTCGATGTGTAGTGTCATTCCACACAAACAGGGACATGTGCTACGGACAATCACACAAGTCTAGATGACAATCCATCTTCATTAGATTTGTCTTCAGCTGCAAGCTAGTTTGCCAGTTTCAAGCATGTGCTGAAGCTGATAGCGCAAAATACTCAGCAACATCTTCCTGTTTCTTTTGCAGTAGATAATAAAGATGAGTCAGCGAAAGTAAGTCTGAAAGCTTCAAAAGTGAACATAAAAGATTCAAAAAAGAAGCTAAAAGTAGAAAACCAACTCCCTGAGATACATAACTCTTATAACCTTCAAGCTATAGGCAATTACATAAAATGGGGAACACTCAATGCTGACCTTCCAACATTGCATGCTTCACTTTCAAAAAATGGTGCAGGCATGCCATTTTAGACTAAAATAGATCAAAATGGTAATTTTATGAATTCCTTTGACTCAGGAATACATCCAGACATGGTTGAATTGGACAATGACATGCTTGGGGCTGCTATGTCAAGAACAAGCCCCTCTACATTTCCTTCACATGTTTAAAATATCCAAATTGTTACTTCATCATGTTCCAACAATACCAACATTGGTATTCAACATCATCTCAATATGTTTAATCTAGTATGTTCAGATGTAAACATTATGTTGGGCCCATTGAAACCACAGGGGATGTCTAAACAACATGGACTGTTATGTCAAATACAGGAGTATGTTGACAAATCAAAACTTTATGTATCCTCATTTATTGATGCGGATAAGCCACTTTCTGCTTGCTTCGATTCTTTAGCTAAAAAAAACTTGATCACTTAATCTTGAATTCCAGACGGAGGTTTAAAAGAAGAGATGTAATGAAGTGTCATTTTCAAACTACGAGAGCTATTATCATATGACCAATTTGAATAGTTACAATCCTCTTATAGCTCAGAGCAAATGGATGATGGATGTTTTCCACAATCCATATAACCACACTGGACAATCCAAATTGTAGAAAGGTTTTTCTTGTCCAAATCTTCACGAACCCATTGTACATGCTGCAATTTTGAACTGGAAGCGGGCAGCGGGTGGTGGATAATTTTGCATTTTTTATCCAATGACAATCAGTTAATGGAGAAGGATCTTGTTCATTGCCAATAATTGTTTGTGGACAAATTGTTTGTTTACAAAATAGCAAGGTGACTGTCACGTGCTTATGTTAGACAGTAATTTATTCAGCATTGTTCCAATAAACTTTTACAATATATTTGTCTCCAATGTTAAAGAGACTTTTAACAAATCATTGATATTCTTCAATCAACCTTAAATCTTAAAAAACACAAACTTTACATGCCAAGAAACTTGTAAATACTTTGAAATTAAACAATAATGGACAACACTGTTATGACAGTCAGAAAAAAATACTGAAATGACAGAGATTTTATTTATTATTTCTTTCAAACTGCTTCCTCCTCGACCACCACTGTCTCTTACATTCAAAATGCATTCTTTTTAAAGACCTCTTTCCCTCTAACTACCCTAAAAATGACTCCTATCGACCAAACTCCCATATAACTGTCACATGACAATAAACAAGCATTTTTTATAACTTTTAAATGACAGTCATTACTTATTTGGTTTCCCTTTGCCACTTTCTTCACTTAAGATCTTGGGAACATTTATTATTGTGCCTAAATGAATTTATGACACCTAAGTCACCTAAAGACTCCACCTTTATCCTTAATTTCCTCTAAGGTGCCGCATTTGGCTTACATTTTCAATGTTAACAATTTTACCACATCTTGCACTTTGAGTGCATTTTACATCATTTAGAGGCTTTAATAGCCTATTACATTATTCATGACCTTGGACACATTTAATAACACCTAAATGACCCTTTATGACTCTTGACTCCTTATTTATGCTAATTTTCCCATTCTTGGCAAGGCATTACATTTTGACAACTTTATTATATTTCTTACATTTAATGGCTTCAATAGCCATGATTCCTCATCAATTGACTTGATATGTCTTCACTAGGCATGGGTTTCCCTTGGTACCTTCATGGTCTCCTTCATAGATCTTGGTTTACCCTATAGTTTCCTGTGTCCGTTGGGTGCCCCTGCACCAAACTCCTTGACTTCAAATGTTTCCCAATCTATGGGAAACTGTGTACCCGCAAAATAAACATTAGAAAACATATCTCGATGTCTTTGCAATGTGTTCCTCTTCTTCATGCACTTTCATGTGTCTTGTAGACACCTTGTGTCCTCTTGTGTCCTAAAACTCTTCAAGACTATCCTTTCCTTCTTCATATGCTGATTCATCTGCTCCCACATTCCTTTGTGAGTTGTAACATGCCCATTCTTCTTGCCCCTTCTCTTCTTCTTTTTGGGCTTAGTAGCCATCAACCTAATAAGTAGAAACAAGAAGCAATAACAAGCTCCTTCTAGAACATAACTCTTACCAATTATTGCTATCTTCCCCACACTAGGAATCTCCATCATATTCTCATATGCCTACAACAAAATCAGAATAACAAACCAAAAATAACTCATATTTTCATACTTCTCCATGCTTGGAATGTAATCACCTTGTTTAGGCTTCCCTTGGCTCTTCATCTCCATTGTCTTCTCATCCTTAGTCTCTTTGCACCTTGAGACCTCTACTGCTATCTGCAACATGTCTTCACACCCTTGCCATTTGCCTTGGTATACCAACTCCTTGTTGGTGGCTGTTCTAATCAGATTCAGTCATCATTGTCTTTGTGAATTTTCTTTGTCCAACTTTCAATGGACACCATATAGAACCAATCAATATCATATCTGCTTCTCCAAGCCTTGTTTCTTTTCTATTTACATCAACATTTGCACTTTTCATCTTTGTTCCAATCATCTCTGTTAGCCCTTCAAGACCTGATCTTTTTCTGTCTTCATCAGCATCCCTTCTCTTTACCTCTGCTACAACCTTTTGAACCTTTTTAGTGTTAGGTTCTCCTTGCTCTTCAACACTTGACTACTGCTCATTTGTTATTTGTCCTCCAAATGGAAAACTTGTCTTCATATCATCCTTTTCTAGGTTCTTTTCCTCAACCTCATTCTCATTAGCTGTTTGCTTCAAAGCATGATCCTTCTTCATCAAAACATCTTCCATTTCTTCACCATGTTCCTCTTTTCTTAGGAACCTTTCCCTCTCAAAGATGCCAATGCTCGCCGACACCTTCCAAGTTGTCTTGTGCTCCTCCAATGGTGTTAATACCATCTTCTCTCCATGATATTAGTATCTTTAGTTCTGCCATTTTGAGCATCAATGTCCCTTTTCTTCAGATTTCTACTAGCTTAGGTTCAGAAGGAGCTTTGCTAATCAGTGATCCTGGTTCTAGCTCATTATTGAATTTCATTAAGTTCCAAATTTAGGAGCCAAATGAATCCAATACAAAAATTTCATAAGATGAACTCCAAAGTTCAAGCACTTCTATATCTAATAGCACAAAAGAAATGTCTCCTCAAACTGTTGTTTGTTCCTCTCAAAATAAAAAAAGGGCTTCAGGTTGCACCGTTTCTAATAAAGATGATTCCAACATTGATGATGACTCAATTATTATGCATAATCAGGATCCCACTGCCAATGGTCTGAATATAACTGAAAATAAATCTGCATGGAATTCTAGATCTCCAAAACCTGTGACAGAAAATACTCCAAAAAGAACACATGATTTTTTAGTAAAACATTCCAAGGTAACTCAGATTCTGCTTGAAGTGTTCATTGTTATAATTTTTGAATAAGTATAGTTGGCAAATTACAAAAAGATCAAAGTAGAACCATTTTTTTCTGAAACAATGTCCTTCATTGTCATGGATATTATCTTTGATTGTAATGTTTTTTCATTTTGTTTAAATCACTTTTTTCTAAATCAGGAGCTAGATGAGTATAATGCTACAATTCTAGAAGATGAACTTAAGGGTCATATCACTTCCATGTCTAATGGTGCAATGGAAATGTCTCCTCAAACTATGATTAGTTCTTCTCAAAATAAGGAAAGGGCTTCAGGTTTCACCATTTCTAACAAAGATGATTCTGACATTAATGATGACTCAATTTCCATGCATAAATTAGATCCCACTACCAATTTTTTGAATAGAACTAAAGAGAAATCTTCATGGCACTCTAGATCTCCAAAACCTACGACAGCAAACATTGCAAAAAGAACACATGAATTTCTACTAGAACCTCACAAGGTAATCCAGACTCTGCTTGGAGTTTTCACTTTTAAAAGTTGCAAATAAATATACTTGGCAAATTAAGAAAAGATCAAAGTACACCCAATTTGTGTTTTCAAACAAAGTCCTCCATTATCATGAATTTTTTCTACAATCATAATGTTTTTATTTTATTTTAATCACTACTTCTCTGAATAAATTTATCATTTTATCAGTTACTCTTCTCATATGAATATTTTACCAAGTTTTTGTTTATGTCTGAAATCCTTGAAGTGGCATGCTGCAGAATATGCCAGATGTTAAATGTTATTTTACAATAGTGCTAAATTCTAATTGATAATGGTTCAAATAGAGTAGTTCAAATAATAAATTATTGTCATGTAATTCTTTCTCTCCTAGTTTTCATTTCTTTTTCTCAATTGTTTCCAGAGTAAATGTACAATAATATTGTTTGCCAAACTGGTAATGTCATTAATTTTATTCAAGGTGATTATCAAGAGTATTATTTGTTCAAAATATTCATGTCTTTGAATAGAGACAAGTGACTGTGATGATCTGGTGTACATCT